>CAUYPK010008689.1:0-12377 GCA_963574355.1 Loris lydekkerianus | reverse complement strand
TTTGAGTTGTGGGGAGATGGCAGAAATTTTCCTCTTTCACTTGTTTGATGAGGAGGCCTAATTTTACTTCAAATGCTTTCACATGTGATTGCATATCACAGATGAGCTTCCCCTTTCCTTGAAGTTGCACATTGAAACTGTGAGTAGCTCTGTTACATCTATCAGAAAGGCAAGGTGCCATTTCTATTCTGCATCATTGAGCTCTCATACTTGTTTTTTGAAAGCAGAAAAGCTGTAGTCTGTGGAAGTAGGTCATAGAAATGTTTCAAAATTCTCCCTCGACTCAGCCAATGGACTTCTGTGTGGTACGGAACATCTTCACAGGCAACATTTAGCTCAGACAGAAATTCCCAAAATTGTCTGTGGTTTAGTGTACTATCTCTAATGAAGTTAACACAAGATACCACAGTTTTCATAACAGAGTCCCACTTCAGTGATTTACTACACAGCGCTTGTTGGTAGATGAGGCAGTGTATGGCTATTGGATGAGAATGGTTATGTTTGTTGGTTAATGTGAGCAATTACTCCTTTCTTAGACCCCACCATACTAGGAGCACCATCAGTTGTCACACTGGCTAGTTTTGCCCAGTCCAGCTCCAAACTGTTCACAGTTTGGCAAACCTTTTCATAAATATCCTCTCCTGTAGTTGTTCCTTTGATGCTTTGCAGTGCACTAAGCTCTTCTGTGACTTTGAAATAGTCATTCGTACCACGAATAAAAATTAGAAGTTGTGCAGAATCACGAACATCATTACTTTCGTCAAGTGCCAAGGAAAAATAGGAAAGTTTTTTTGCGGAGTTTTGCAAATGCTAATGCAAATTGTCTCGCATTTCTTCAATCCTTCATGTAATTGAGGGTCCTGAAAGACTCACTGTACTAAATGAATCGGCCTTCTCTGGACACATCTCTTTGGCAACAGAAAGAAGGCATTCTTTAACAAATTCTACCTCCACAAATGGTCTGCCAGTGCAAGCTATCATCTTGGCAACTTGAAAACTTGCTCACAGTGATGAAGTATTTAGCTGTTTCTGCTTCACAAAAGTATTTTTGTGGAGTTGTCAATGTATATTTCAGTTTTAATATTTTATCTTTTCTCACTTCTCTGACCAAAATATCATATTTATCTTTATGTTGAGTTTGATAATGGTGACGCAAATTGTATTCTTTGAACACAGATGCTATATTCTGGCATATCAAACACGCAGCTCTTTCCTTGTACTGCATGAAAAATTAATCATAAGTCCACTGTTCTTTGAATATCCTACACTCCGAGTCCATTTTTCTCTTTCTTGATATCATTGTTTCCTAAGGATTCCAAATTGCTATTAGTAAAATACCAATATATATATAAAGCACTCCAAAAACAATGTACCAGCAATAACTTTGCCCACGCAGAGACATATGGACTGCACTGCTCATCAATGCAGTCTGATCAGTGCCCATCAATGCAGTCTGATCAGTGTCCATCAATGCAGCCTTACCAGTCCACATCATTTCAGCCTCGCCAGTGCCCATATGGTGGAACTCCACTTTTACCTCAGGCTCACACTGGTGCGGTGCAGGAACAGGCACGATTACAGAACCGCTTCCTCCACCACCTTTCCAGTTCACACAACCCTGTGTGAACCACACTGCGATTTGTGAACTCGCATAGGAATCTGATCTCATGGGTGAGAAGACCTATGTGATCAGATTTCACTGCAGGAAAAAGGAAGGCATGTATGCCTTTTTTCTTCCAAATCTAATGAGAGTTCAGGCGTACAAGCATATGGCTGAACTCACACTGCTCAGAGATCGCAACAATGTGAACCGGGGCTTACACAGCACACAACATACAACATCATACATGACAGAATAGCAATCAGAATATAAATGCACTTACTGGCAATTAAATTGGTTTTCCTACTCCTTGGCTGTCTGCAGAGCCGGATTAAGTTCCCATGGGGCCCTCGGCAGATTACCAGTTTGGGACCCCCATGTGATAACACTGACCACTGACCATTTGCGATAACACTGCTGACAATTTGCATTAATACTGAGCGCTAACAATTTGCATTAACACTGAGCACTTACAATTATCATAACCACTGAGCACTATTTGCATTACCTCTGAGCTCTAACCATTTGCATTAACTCTGAGCGCTGACTATTTGCATTATCACTGTGATGCAACCCCCCTCAAAACTACCCCCAACCAACTAAAAAAAAAAGGCTTTCCTAACTTCAAAAAAAAGGCTCTTCTAACTTCAAAAAAAGGTGCCCCCTACCTGCAAAAGAAAAAAAAAGACATCCTAACTTCAGAAAAAAAAAGGCCCCCTTAACTGCAAAAAAAAGGCCCTACTAACTGCAAAATTAAAAAAAAAAAGACCCCCTAACTTTAAAAAAAAAAAAATCCTAACTTGTTCTTACCTCAGTCCTTAGGCAGCAGCAGGCACTGCACAGGCAACCTGGTGACTCCTCCAATTACACCAGAGACTGAGATGAGAGACAGAGAGGAGGGAAATTAGAGAGTGTAGCGCACATTCCACACATGCGCACTGTGGCCCAAACAGTACCTTGCTAAGCAGGACGGCGATAACACCTGGCATGGAGAGACAGAGAAAAGGAATGGAGTCAGAGAGTTGGCCCACATTCCACACATGCGCACTGTGGCCCGGGCAGACAAGTCAGCTACTAAGCTGGACAGGCAGCTGTGGCAAAAACACCCTGTGGGCCAGATAAATGTCCTCGGTGGGCTGCATGTGCCCTGTGGACCGTAGTTTGAGGACCCCTGGTCTAGATATTGAAAAACATGGGTTTTGGGTCCCTTCTGGCTACAAACTATCTGTTGACATGGCCCCTCTGGGCTTCAGTTTTCTCAGCTATAAAGAGAATTCTTGATCACTTGCAGCTCTCACATCTACTGGTTTGTTTAGCATGTACCTGCAAATTGAGCAGGCTGAAGCTACCTGAAGTGGTTGGAAAGGGATCATTGTACTCTCACCATGGAGGGGAGGGATAAAGAGAATAGAACAAGAGCCTCTGAGCCTCTAGTAATTCAGGACTTAACGTGTTTGCCTGAGTTGAAAGGATGTTTCTGTCTGTGCACCTACGGGAGCTACTTAATACTTTATTGCTATTAAATTTTACTGAGGAAGTCTTGAGCTATTGCTTAACCCAGAGGCCCCCAGTTCCATTTCCTTTATGCAATCACAACTGCACATGTGGAGGGAAATCAACGGGGTGATCTGCCCATGTCTTTTTAGTTGAGAATCGTGACCTCTTATGATGAATTTTTTACTGTCACGTTTTGCTAGTCCGCCTTCTCAGTTCTCACTTTTCTGTCTTCCTTTTGCATTGAAAAAAAAAAAATGTAGGCCCATGTGCAGTACTTTATGAATCACTGTGTGGGGGAGGGCAGTCCAGCGCTATATGGAACTCTAGTCCTGGTTTTTGTTTAAATTACCTTAAAAGACTTCTTATTTGAAAACGCAGCATCTTTTCTTATCAGAGGAGGCATGAAAGCTGGTTAAGTTGATGGAACGAGGGTCAAGCGTGGGGGCTCATGGCTGTAATCCTAGCACTTTGTGAGGCTGAGGCGGGTTGATTGCTTGCTCTCAGGAGCTCCTGTAGGTGCACAGACAGAAACATCCTTTCAATTCATGCAAACATGATAAGTCCTGAATTACTAGAGACTCTTGTTCTATTTATTCTCTTTATGCCTCCTCTCCATGGTGAGAGTAAAATGATCCTGCTTCAACCAACTCAGGTGGCTTCAGCCTGCTCAATTAATATTTATATTAATAAATATAATCAACCACCCTGAGCAAGAGTGAGACCCAATCTCTACTAAAAATACAAAAATTAGCCAGGCATTGTGGCAGGCACCTATAGTCCTAACTACTCGGGAGGCTGAGGCAGGAGGATCTCTTAAACCCAGGAATTTGAGGTTGCTGTGAGCTATGACACTACAGCACTCTAGCCTGGGTGACAGAGGGAGACTCTGTCTCAGGAAAAATAAAAGTTTGATGGAACCAGAAAAAATGAAGTCAGTAAAGGAAAAATGAAACATGAGAGGCAAAGCTGTAACCCACTCAGCTAATAAGCAAAGCAGGCACCTGCCGGCATTATTCAAGCATGGTAGAGTCAAACAGCTCCCAAACTGTTCCTTCCTTTCAAAACTGCCCCGAGTGCCTCCACAACTGCCAGGGTTCCGAATAAAAATTCACACTTCTGTCTCCAACTTTCACTCTGTTCACACACACACTTGTTGTGACCACACTTTTCATACACTGTCTGTTAGCGCGACAATTCTCATTCCTTTTTCCTCCCCCAGTGCCCCTCTGCTCTGCTCTGTCACATTTCATGTGTCTGCTACATGCTTAATCTGACACAACAGTAAAAGATTTTTGTCTTTGCCTAGTAATCTTGGAAAATATGACTTGAAATTGTCTTTTTAAGATTTGGGGCCCTGTGGTTTGAGGCAAGGTCACTGGGATGACAGCTTCAGTGAGAGGAGGCTCATGTGAAATTGGTTATAGAAAATTTCAAACCAGCAGGAGTAATGGAGATATCCAGGGGTAGGCGTTGTTGGGACTTGGCTGGGAAGAAGGAGGCCACAGGGTGTTGGCAGTTTTGTGAATAAGAAATTGCAAGCATACTTCTTTTTACTGCACTTCACTCTGTTGTGCTCTATAGATGTTGTGTTTTTTACAAATTGAGAGTTTGTGGTATCCCTGCATGGAACAAATCTATTGGTGCCATTTTTTCCAGCAGCATGTGTTCACTTTGTGTCACTGTGTAACTTTCACAGTAGTTCATAATTTTGCATTGTTTTTCTATCTGTTACAGTGATCTGTGATCAGCCATCTTTGTTCCTATTGCAGTTGCATATGGGTGCCATGAACTGCACCCATATAAGATGAATTCCATTGAACAGCATTGTGTGGTTCTGACCTCTTCACTGGCTTTTCCCCATCTCTCTCCCTCTCCTCAGGCCTCCCTATTTTTTGAGACGCAACAATACTGAAATTAGAGCAGTTAGGAATCCCACAATAACCCCTAAGTACTCAAAGGAAAAAGTTGATAAGGCAGTGTCAGAGTTGGAGAGGAGTGACTCCAATTTTGAAAGAAATGCTCTCTGTAGGGTAAAATGCTGTCAAACAGCATCATATGCAACAGAGAAATCTTTCATCAAAGGGAGAGTCAGTTGATGTGGCAAATGTCGTTGTTGTCTTATTTTAAGAAATTGCTGCAGCCACCCCAGCCTTCAGCACCCACCACCCTGACCAGTTGGCAACCATCCGCATAGAGGCAAGACCCTCCACCAGCAAAAAGATTAGGACTCACTGAAGGCTCAGCCAATCGTTAGCATTTTTTAGCAATAAAGTATTTATTATGTGATATACATACACTGTTTGTTTAGACATAATGCTATTGCACACTTAATAGTGTAAACATAACTTTTATGTGCACTGGGAAACCCCCCAAAACTCTGTGTCACTCACTTTATTGTAATATTCATTTCATTGCAGTGGTCTGTAACCGAACCCATGATATCTGGGAGGTATGCCTGCATTCTGGGTCTGAGGTAGAGGAAGGTTAATTTTTAGATTTTCAATGATAACTTCATTAGGTAAACACACATCTATCCTCAGTCTAATTTACATAGACAGAAGGGAAGAAGAAAAAGAAAGGATTCGGTGGAGAGCTTGAAGGGGCTCACAAAGAGTGAGAAAACATAAGCCAGAAACAGATCCATCCATGGAGCGCCTGTACATAGTAAGGGCAGGTGGCCTTCAGAGCCGCTTGTTTTCTTTTTATTATAAAGCTTATTTGGGGTGGCACCCGTGGCTCAGTGAGTAAGGTGCCGGCCCCATATACCGAGGGAGACAGGTTCAAACCCGGTCCCAGCCAAACTGCAACAAAAAAATAGATGGGCGTTGTGGCGGGTGCCTGCAGTCCCAGCTACTCGGAAGGCTGAGGTAAGAGAATTGCCTAAGCCCAAAAATGGAGGTTGCTATGAGCTGTGATGCCACGGTACCCTACCAAGGGTGATAAAGTGAGACTCTGTCTCAAATAAATAAATAAATAAATAAATAAATAAATAAATAAATCTTATTTGCCTGGACTCATATAGACCACACAGAAAATCACTAAGAAGGAAATACAAATATACATGCATATATGTGCTCATAATCACTTTAAATGCTTTTTTTCTCAGACTCTTTCTGTATATGTTGTAGCATAGTTGAGCTCATATCGTAGCTGCAATTTGGTACCTGTTTTTCCCCCAACTTTAACGTAATACAATTACCTGTGCTTTTATGAACTCCTTGCATGGTTGCATGACCGTGTGGTGATTTATCTTCTGGATATTCTCTGGTGGGTTGGACTCTTTAGGGGTAGTTAAGAGCATACCTGTGGGTCAGACAGCCCTGAGCTTGACTCCCAGCCTCCCTCACCCCCACATACTATTTAATAGCCTAATGACCTTGGGAAATAGCTTTATCTCTCAAAGTCTCAATTATTTCTTTTGCAAAATGGGTATAATAATACCACTCCCTCATAGAGTTGTCGTAGGGATTAAGTCAGTGCTTACTGACTCTGTTTGTGAAACCACCTCCTCCTAAGAGAGAGGTAATATCATCAATATTTATAGGTGAGAAATTCCAGCTAGATGAGATCACTTGCCCAGGATCCACAGCTAATAATGGAAAGCACCAGGATTTCTACTGACAGATTCTGAAATCCCACCTCTTGCCATTATACTATACTGCCTGTTTGGAGTAACTTGGCTTGATGACCCAGCTAGCATGAGCAGAGCTTAAATGTTATTGAATCCAGAGCCTCCATTCTATGATGCCCCTGAGGGAGTTCCATGTAGGTTTAATATTCCCTGGGTTTACTTAAAACCCTTTTTTCCCCATGCCCCAGTGGGTCAGGGCTGGTGATAGGCAGGTGCTTTTACTGGTTCCTGTGGTACTAGTAATGTCACAGTAGTACATTTTCAGAAAGCAAACGAGACTCTGTGGGGCTTTTTTAAGATCACAAGTATATGATGCCCAGAGAAGCTGAGAAATTTAGTCAGTGACATGGATCTTATGCTCAAATCCTTCCCATCCCCATCCTTCCTTAATAATTTTGATGTTGAGGTGGTTGTCCCCTTCTCCAAGGGGCCCCCCCTTTAACACAGCTGCCCAAGAATTGTGCCTTGGCTGGACTCAGGCCCCTGAATTATTTGCCAGCTGCAGCCTGAGCATCTCCGTCCTATAGTCAATCCTGGATGACAAGGAAATGTCTGGCTACTTTGGAACCGGTTCAGGGATGAATGCCATTGAGTGCATTGCTGCCTCCATCACTTACAGAGTGACAGTGTGTGAGAAAAACAAATAGTGGCTGATACACAAAAATCTCTCCATTCCAGTTTATCACATATGACTGGGTACTGCTAGTGCATCAGGGTGGGGCAGGGGGGAGGCTCACAAATGGCCTGCCAGCTTCAGTACAGAAAGGGGCAGAAGGCTCGAACCCAGCCTGGCCTTAGCAGGTCCTCAGGCTGCATTTTGTTGATGGTTCCACATCCAGAGCTGATTCAATTTTGAGTCTTCACAGTGACTCTTTTCGAATTGCATGGTTATTCAGCAGATTAAATCTTAATTGCAAATGTAGTTTCAGCGTAGGAGTACCATTGTGCTTGCTGGTTTCAGGCCATTTTTGCTGAGCCGTGCTTTTCCAGAAAGCTGTTACAAATTTAGAAAGGGGGAAATGGCGTTTCGTTTGTCGATTGGAGTTTTGTTTTGCCGACTGAATTTATTTTAGTGTTTGTTTAGAGGTGCCAGAAACTGACGTCCCTGGAGAGAGAATTGCTCAATTTTTTGGAGAGGTTCTCTAAATTGTCCAAACGGCACATAGAAAACAATGTCTGTGGTCGTTTTGTGAGAGGACAGGCTTGCCAACAATCTCACGTGACATAATCTTGATTAATTTTTCAGAGACCCAAGAAGCCACCGCCTCCATCCGCTCCTGTCATCAAACAAGGGGCAGGTAATGTACCTTTTAGTTCTGTCAAATAAAATATGCATCTTTTCTTTTTGTATGTATTCAAATTGTCTTTGATAGAGTAAAAAAAAAAAAGATTCCCAGTTCAAATACCATAGATTGCCAAATTGGGAAATTACAATTTGGTCCCTGCAAGCAGATTTAGATATATTGCTGTTTTTTCTATAAACATACCATTAAAAGTGTCCCTGAAACAGTGTTAAATTCTGAGCTCCTAAAGAGAATGAACACAAAGAATTTAAAATAAACCAGTTCTTTGTGTTTTTTTAAACAAACTAATTGTCCTGCCTTGCCTGAGCTCAGTTGAGAGTCAGCTTGGGCAGTCTCATTTCCCATGGTTTATGTCATCTTTGTGCATGTACAGTGTTGCTGAATTTTCAGTGTGTGTCCTGTGTAATTAACCAAAATTTATACTTACTTTACTTTTATCCCTCCAACTTAAAAGATGTTTTTCTAGTAATAAATACTTTTCCTCATAATTTTTTTTTAATTTTGAGATGACCAATTCACTTTTTCTGTATGGTTCAGATATAAAGCCTGAATAATGTAAGAAGAAATTGATGTTGGACATTTTATAATTCATCACACACTGTGTTCCCATATATAAAGATGATATTTCATATTTCCCAACAGAATTCCTCTTTATAATTGTCAAAATTAATTGTGAGAAGAAACTCTTCTATGAATAACATGAATAACTAGTTCAGTGACATTTTTAAAAAATTAACTAAAACAGAAGAAAATGGGGGTATTTTTTACTTCCATACATTCACAATTATGATAGTTATATGGCATTTAACTTATGAATAAATTTTCAGATTGGTTTATTTGTAGATCTGTTAAGTGATTTTTAAAAAATTTTGTTTGGGCCACCAAGTTGGGGGGAAAAACCAACTTGACCCAAAATTCCTTTTCCATTCCTTTGGGCGTAGTTGAGAATAATGAAGATTAAGCCCTGAAATGAGATGTTAATTACATCTCATGCTCCACCCCCATCCTTGTTTGCATTGAGCAGTTTCATTTTGCCACCTAGTGGTTCTGGCCACATAAATATTTTATTGTGCTGAAATTAAAGCAGGCTATTTGTTTGCTTTTCTTCGAAGACCTTTATTCCTAAAGGCCTTAGTAACTGATTAGAGACCATGAAGTGGAATTGAGTGGTCCAAGATTTAGGCAGCCTAGAATGTAGCAGAGATTGGTCTAGAATGTACCTAGGATTGGATTCTTGGAATTCCAATTAGGATTGGAATCCTAATACTGTAGGATTGTCAATTCTTTCTGTATCTTTATAAATGGTACTGGTACTGAACTTCTTTATTATTGTTAGGAGACCAGACTATACCATGGTAGGCAAATTCTTATCCTTGTAAGACAGTTTTACCAACATTTATGATGGTTGTCTATAGGGCAAAGCAAGATGACATTTAATCTTTATAGATTACCACTACTACTAATTTATCCTGCTGAGTAATCTTGGAAACCGCTTTGTGATAAGGAGGTAGATATGCATATTTCCCCCACCATCAACTTTCTGAAACTGTGTTCGATTATTTGACAAAAAAGAAAACAGAGAATCAACAAAAACCATTTGCAGTGTTTAATTTGTAGAGAGTCATTAAGTAAAGTGTATGTTTGGTGGATATTTTTCAACTTCTTTTGGCTTCTGAGGTTGTATAATTGAGATTTTAGTACCAAGCATCCATTTTGGGGACTAGTCAGGTAAAGGGTTTGTCAAGCATCCAACCAAGTCCATAATCAGTGGGGTGCTTTTGATTGGTTTGGGTTTCTGCTGTTTTCCAAGTTCCCTTACCCACCAGAGGCACTGATGAGGACCCCAGGTGAGGGAGCAGCTGCAGTCCATGTGGATAAAGAGTAAATGCTAAATGGTACCTTTGCAAAAATTTAATATTTAAGGGATTGGGATGCAAAGGAAAAGGACTTAGAAAGAACATCCCTCAATTTAAAATTATGCTCTGGTTCCTATTGCTGCATAGCAAACCTCTCCAAATTTAGTATCATAAAATAATAATCTTATGCTTATGGATTCTGGGGGTCACAAATATGAACAGGACATGGCTGGGATGGCTTGTTTCTGCTCCATCCTGGCTAGGACCTCAGCTGGGAATGCTGAATTACCTAAGGCTGGAGGATCCACTTTGAAGACACTGCTTCAATCACCTGTCTAGCTTCACTTGGCAAGGACGGCTGGAAGGCTGGGCTCAGCTGGGGCTATGTTGACTTTTACATGGAGGTTCAGAATTCTAGCAAATTAAAGCATATGAGTCAGCTTTGGAAATTATATACTATCACTCTGGCTACTGATCAAAGCATCCATAAGCCCACCAACACTCCAGGTGAGGGTACCTCACCTCTTAATGGGAGGGGTATCAAATAATTCCAGTCCAGATTTTACAACTGTTGCAAGACAGAATCCAGATTCCTGTGATCCCTTTTTATTTATAGAGTACAATACCCAGTGGCCCCTTATTTGTGTATTTTGATGACTGACTTAGATGTTTATACACATTCCCCATCCCTGCCCAGTGATTTCCTTTGACCATGTTGATGCCTAAGGAAATCAGGTTTAAATATTAGAAAATATTAATAGTGTTCTTATAAATTAAGGATGTATATAGGCAGGCAGACTTGGTGGCATATGCCAGAAATGTCCTCTGCTCTGTTTGTAAGCAGCCCGTGTTTGCCAAGTAACACCAGCATCCAGCTCAGGGGGGAAAAAATAGTGACTTTGCTATACCTGATAAATATTTAAATGTTATTGTGTCTAATGAATCCTCTCCTTCCTAGGTACCACTGAGAGAAAACATGAAATTAAAAAGGTACCTCCTGAAAGACCAGAAACACTTCCAAATAGAACAGAAGAAAAAGGTATGAAATTAATTCTGCATTTGGCATTTCTAGAATAGCTAGAGCAGAAACTGTCATAGGTGAGTCCAGAATGCCTACGGAATTTGCCTTTTCTTTCAAATATGGTGATGTGGTTTTGGTTTGATTGCTTTTAAACATATGGTAGGGCCAGAATTTCTCATCAAATGAAAAGTAACCAGACCAGTCTCTGAGCATGTTGGAGCTATTTTGTGATATGTCTGCCAGGACTACCCTCTCTACCTCGTGAAGTTTGCTGAAATCCTTTAAGTTCTTTGAGGACCTGAAATGTAGTGGATAGTTTCCATCCATCCCCTTCCTGGTGCCTAATGCCTCAGGGGTCATTCACTGTAGATAGATGGACTTGCTTAGTTGAAATTCCTATCCAGACAAACGAATGTCCTTTCCCTTGGTCACTGATGGGCCTTTAACTATGGCTGATATTGTCACAGACAACAAATGTCTTGAATATCCTTGGTCAAGAATGTTGGGGGCAGGAAAAGGCAGCATGGCAGTGCTGGGAAAAGCATCTTGGTGCCCTAAGTCTCCTAAAGGTGGTTAGAGTTGTCATTGGCAGAGAAGTAGCATTAACACATCTTATACAGTCAGTTTTATGGACGTGTTTGACTCCTACCATTTTGAGTATTTCTCCCATTTTCGCATGTTGTGGAAGGACTCATTTTATTAGGTGCCTAAGATTTGATTCATCACACATTTTTATGGGAAAAGTACTATGTTATTATTATGAACAGGAGGTCAAGCAAATTCCATTTTAAAAAGCAGTCATTTTTAAGTCACAAGAGAAATGCTGAATTAATGAATGCAATTATTTGGAGGTACTCCTTGGTAGCCTCATGGAATGTTATTGTGAAATTTAATATTTCATATCAGCCTGCCAAAAGTTTTACCAACATTGTAAGCTTCTTTTTTTTTCTTGTGTTTTATTATTATTATTTTTTATTGTTAAATCATAGCTGTGTACATTAGTGCAATCACTGTACCCATTCTAACATGCACCATAGATGTGGCCACAATCATTCTAAGATGCACCATGGATGTGACCCCACCCATTACCCTCCCTCCACCAAAACCTCCCCCCTCCCTTCCCCTTCCTTGGCCCTTTTCTCATAGTCTTGTGCTATACTTGGGTTATAGCCTTCATGTGAAAGCTATAATTTAGCTTCATAGTAGGGCTGAGTGCATTGGATACTTTTTCTTCCATTCCTGGGATACTTTGCTAAGGAGAATATGTTCCAGCTCCATCCATGTAAATATGAAAGAGGTAAAGTCTCCATCTTTCTTTAAGTCTGCATAGTATTCCATGGTATACATGTACCACAATTTGCTAGTCCATTCGTGGGTCGATGGGCACTTGGGCTTCTTCCATGACTTAGCAATTATGAATTGGGCTGCAATAAACATTCTGATACAGATGTCTTTGTTATATTGTGAA
>CAUYPK010008687.1:0-30066 GCA_963574355.1 Loris lydekkerianus | reverse complement strand
GGAATGATCCAGGAGAAAGGGGGAAATTGAAGTTGAGCACCCTGGCCTTGGACTAAAATGGATTGTTTTAAGGGGAGGGTGATAAGAGCTGTTTTTTTTTTTAACGTGAATTTCTGGCTTTTTTTTTTTTTTTTTTTTTTTTGCAGGGAACGGTTTGTAGTAGGGCAAGCACCAAAGCAGGGTGTGTTGTAATAACACAGGGACGAGGTGGCAGCACAGCTCAGGTAAGGGTCACAACAATGGAAATGGTGAGAAGCAGCAGCATTCTGGATTTAACTTGAAGACATAGGTGAAAGAAGAAGATATATCTGAAAAGATTTGATGATGTATTAGATGTAAGGATAGCTAGAACTTAAGGATGATTCTAGTATGTTTGACCTGTGCAACAGGAAGGATGGATTTGCTATTTAATGAGATACAAAATGCTTCAGAGAAAGCAGGTTTTAGGGGAGATACCAGGGGTTTTGTAATGGAAATGTCAGGTTTGAGATGTCTATTTGACATGTAAGTAAAAATGTATAGTAGGCTGTTGAGCATAAGAATGTACACCAAAGAAAAGAGGTCGAGGCTAGTGATATAAATTTTGAAGTCACAGATATCTGCATGGTATTAAAATCATCAGTGTAGATGAATAAAAACAGAGGTCTAAGGACTGAGCCTTGAGCTCTCCTTCACTTAGAGGACAAGGACATATGAAGGAACCACCAAAGCAGGTTGAGAAAGGGTAGGTGGAAAGATCAGAGGAAAACAATGTGAGCATAGACTCTTGGAGTCCAAATGAATAAAGAGTTTAAGTAGAAGAGTCATCACCTGTGTTAAGTGCTAATGAAAGTTAACGTGAGATCAAGACCGAGGATTGGCCATTGGAATGAGCTATGTGGAGGTTATTGGTGATCTTTATGAAAGCCATTGATAAAAGCTTGAGAGAGAGTGCAGGAAGAATGTGTTAAATTTAGGCAACTTTTTTTTTTTTTGATATAGAGTCTTGCTCTGGGTAGAGTGTTGCCCTGGGTAGAGTGCTGTGGCATCATCGCTCACAGCAACCTCAGTTTCTTGGACTTAAGCCATCCTCTTGCCTCAGTCTCCTGAGTAGCTTGGACTATCGGTGCTTGCCATGATACCCAGTTAATTTTTCTATTTTTAGTAGCTCTTGCTCTAGCTGGTCTTCAACTCCTGAGCTCAAGCAATCCACCTGCCTCAGCCTTCCAGAGTGTTAGGATTGCAGGCGTAAGCCACTGCTCCTGGCCTGGGCAACTCTTTCAGTGAGTTTTGCTGTAAAGAGAAGAAAAGGAATGGACCAGAGAAGATTTTTTTCTTTTTTTCCCTTGTTTTTATGTTAATATTAGAGAAAGAGCAGTACATTTATGTACTGTTGGGAATGATTCAGGAGAAAGGGGGAAGTTGAAGATACAAGAAGGATTGTGTGTGCCACAGAGGGGCTGGCCTTTATAGGAACATGAGTGTGCGCGAGGTGGTAGAAGCATATGGGCACAGAATCAGTCAGATTAGGTAGATGCGGTGCAGGGAAGTTGTAGGGGTGCTTTTCAATTTTCTCTGTCAAATAAAAATCAAATTCATCAGCTGTGAGTGTGAGTGAGGATGGAGCAGGAGTGTTAGAAGTTTGAGGACAGAAGAGACAGGATTAAATAGCTGTTTAGGAAAGTGGATAGACTAAGGAAATATATGATTGCTGGACAGCAATTGGGCCTTGAGGATAATGAGAAGATAAGGTGAGACCAGCCAGGAGGGTAGCATGTTTTTTTTTTTTCTGTTAGCTTTTTTTCTGTTATTGCAGAGAAGCCAGTGGAATGAATTGAGTTAGAACTATGATTTTGCCAAATTAAAGTGACAAAGCAAGAGAGGGGCAAGGGAGTTGAGGGCAGGGGCAAGGGGCTGATGATGATGACTGACCGTGGGATTTAAGGTAAGTAGGAGGGAAAAGACATGAGGGGTAGTGGAAAGGGGTTAGGATAAATAGATTGAAGATCATGGGCAATCAAAGAAAGGCTGAAGTTTGGGTTCAGAAGGCGGTGGTTAGAGATGGGAAAGTTTGAATTTGTGGTTATGGAAGGGTGACAGTTATTGAGAATGTGAAAGGCTGGAGTAGGATCAGAAAGGATAAAATTGGTGGGGAGAGGGACTCAGAATACTGAGGAGCAGATCACAAGGATGGGCAGAATTTTCTTTGAACATACTGACCCAGCAGATGGATGACAGGAGTTGTGTTGGAAATAATGACAGTGATCCTGCAGCTCAATCTTTGAGGGGTAGTATCTGACTCTGAGGAGTGAGTTAAGAGACTGAAAAAGATAGAGATAGTGGGAGATAGAGTTTCATGATGTGAAATTTAAAGCTTTGATTTCTTTTGGTGAGGAAGGAGGAAGAATGGTAATAAAGCCTCCTTGAAGTGGTAAGAAGTGTGTCTACCCCAAGTCCAGGTCTAGTGGCACAAGAGGTGGAAGAGAAGATAGCCACCATTTGAGAGGCTTCAGAGTCCCCAGGGGAGAGCCAGGAGTCATTCAGAGCATGAAGATGGAGGAATGTTATCAGAAGAGCTCAAGGACACATGAAAATTTTTCTGACGAGAGAACTTGAGTTCCAGGGTTGTAGTGAAATGATTCCAGAAAAAGGAGAAGGATGGAAGATAAGTTCATAAAACCGGAGGGAGCTCTACAAGGACTAGAATTAGTGGATTAGTGAATGGGGGTGAATTGAGAGTCTTGAGCTTCATGAGGTGACTGATATGAACAGGTATAAAACAATGCTTTTTTTATATTTTAATTTTTTTCTTTATAAGCATAAAGTGACAAGTTCTCACTATGTTGCCCAGGCTGGTTTTTTTTTTATTTTCCCTCCTCACTAGCCATCCCAGCCTCTGATAACCATCATTCTATTCTCTGTCCTTATGAGATCAATTGTTTTAATATTTAGGTCCCATATTTGTCTTTCTATGTTTGGCTTATTTCACTTATTTCACTTAACATAATGTTCTCCAGTTCTATCCATTGTTTCAAAGAGTATTTTATTCTTTTTTGTAGCTATATAATATTCCATGGTGAATATGTACCACCATTTCTTTATCCATTAATTCAATAATGGACACTTAGGTTGATTCTGAATCTAGGTTATTATGAATAGTACTGCAATAAACATGGGAGTGAAGGTATATTTTTAATGTACTGAATTCCCATTCTTTAGATATATACCTAGCAATCAGGTATATATCCTTGAAAAGCACTGAGATTATAGGTGTGAGCCGCCACACCTGGCCAATAAGGGGCTCTCAGTGGTGCTAAGGCAGGAACTGAGAGAGAAGCTACCCATGTTGAAAGGAGGAAAAATATATAAAATGGTTCTTACAAACTTGGCATTCAATCTTCTCTGTTCTTGAGACCTAGCAACTTGGGGCAAAAAATGGATTTGAGTAAAAACTGCTATGCTGGACTCAAAATTTTGGCTTCATCCTGATGAATAAGACTTTGTTTCTGAGTCAAATACTTTGGGATAGGGTCTTTATTCTCTTTTAAAGCTCTCCCTCCAGCATTCTCTGCAGCCCCTTTGCAAAGAAACTGTTGTCGGATGTTCTACCAGTTTCCCAGATGCACCTGTTCCCAGTCTAGGCTTAAGATGAAATCACAGCTACAACTGAGCTAAATTCTGGCATTCTCCCTCTGTACCCTTTATCATGCCTCATTTGGCATTCCCTCCACCATTTACTGATCTAGAGACAACAAATGGTTTTCTTCTGTTGAGATATACAGCTATTAGTAGGAGAGAGGATAGAAATTGCTGCCAACTTTCCAGTGTCAGTTCTCTCCAGTTTTGCAAGTCTCAGTGCCATGGTGGGGAAATGCTGTGTCTACCGACTAAGGAAGATAACAGAGGCCAAGAGAATTTCCCTAGGAAAGACTCTAGTGATAGATTTGGGTTTGAAACTCTGCCCACCACTTCCTGCCTGCTTCAATTTAGGCAAATGATTTAGACTTTTAAGCCTTTAAAATTGTTTTCTATCTCGAGGAAGGGTATACGATTCTAAGCTGCTGAATAACACATGAACTTGTGATTTAGGACACTCAATTTACATAATTCTTAGCCACATTTAATGTGTGTTGACTCCTTCAAACCTTCCCTTTCCTTGGCTTCTCTTACCCTAGGTCAGTGGTTCTCAACCTTCCTAATGCTGTGACCCTTTAATTCAGTGTGACCATCAGTGAGCTTCACCTTGAGCTTCACCTTGAGCTTCTCTCCCTTTCCCTCTCAATACTTGAACCCCACTCATCATTTAGCTCCTGCTGATCTTTCTCCTGGGGGCTTTTCCATCTGCTGGCTTCTGTACATTTTTCTGCTCTCAACTCAAATTGTGCTTTCAAAGGGAATAGTTTCTTGATCTCCCTTACACAAAATCTCCCTGGACTAGATCAGGGTTTCAATCCTTTGGCACTGTGCAATTTTGCAGCACTTAGAAAAGTTCACAATTAATATCTATTTTGGCAATTATTTCGTTAATGCCTATATGCTGAGGCTGAGGGCTGTTAGATTTGTAAACAAGGGAGGCTTTTACCATCCGCACTTTCTGTGCCTTTTCTTCCTCATTTTGTGTCTAGTGTAGGACTGTTTTTTTTCCTGAAGACTTGATGAAAGTGAATCACCGCAACAGGACAAGTCTAGGTTGTAGCTATGTCCCTCACACAGGAAGTGTGCCCTACACACATCCACTTGCACACTGTTCCCTCTGGGAAGGAAACCACCAATCCCCTTCCCTATTTAGATTCAGTTGACTTTTTCTGTCCTGCCCTTGCTGGAAAATTCTCCCATATTCCGTATGTGGTCTCTGGTTTCCTCCCTCCCTTTCAGCTTCCCTCTCTCCCTCCCTCTGGCTTTCAGTATATGGTATGTTTTCACTATTGGATGTGCATGGTTTTGCTCTATCTCTCTTTCTCTTTACATCTTAATTATGATCTTAAATCCTGATTCTTCACTCCCATTCAGTTTGTTTCTGTAGGTGTTTTTGCAAAATGTAGGTTGTCATTTTGTGTGTGAGTTTTATGTCACAGAAATTGTATAGTGTTATATCTATTGTTCTTTGTTTTTCCACTTGGTGCAATGCTTCCACACCAGCATAAAGTGCAGGTTAAGCATTCCCTTCTCTGTAAAGTCTTCCCTGGTTCTTCCAATGTTAGGCTCCCTCTTCTGGGCTTCTGCGGCATTTATTCGTTCTTCTGTTAACTGTGATGATGGTCTCATTTTGCAATAAAAAAATCAATGTGCTTGTGCAATTGATTTATATACATTTATGCAATTCTAGCACCTAATGTAGATCTTGGAATATATGTTCTCAACAACGTATGTTGAATGAATGATTAACAATGATAATAGCACACATCTATTGAGCAAGAACTATGTGTCAGATACTCTTCTAAGTATTTCACATCTACTGAACTCATTTAACTTTCACAACAACCTTATGAAGCAGGGACTATTATCATTGTCATTTTACAGAGAGGGAAATTAAAACATGGAGTGTTCAAGTATCTTGAAGTTAATGTAACTTGTAAACTTCAAGTCATGCCAAGGCAGTCAGGCTCCAGCATCCAAGGTCTTTTCTTAACTGCTCTATGCAGCAGCCCTTGACTAATAAATAGACTGTACCCAGGGCTCTTGACTCTCAGGCCAGTGTGCTTTCCATTGTACAATGCAGGCTCAATCTCTATTAGTTCTTTTCATTACTAGGTGCCTGTCAGGTGTTGCCAGCCACCTGTCCTCATGTCTCATTCATCATGTGAGGACTTGCAGGTGGGTATCCTTGTCCTGGTTTTTACAGATGAGGAAACTCGGCTTCTGAGAAATATGGTAAATTGCCTGCAATTTGACAATTAGTTAGTGGCAGAACCAAAATTGGACCTGGGTTTGGCTGAATTTACTGTCCACTTTCTTTCTACCCTACCACACAATCATGGGAGAGGGCACCTGTGTCTGAGATCCTTGCCACCCTGATTCCTTAAATTGTGGGGTCAACGGATGGGCCTTTGGTGGAAAGGTAAGTGTTTCTTTGGCTTTGATGTGTTCCTAGGACTATTAACTCATAATCTGTGACTTCTTTCATAATCTTGTCATTAAGGGATTTGGAGTCTCTCTTCCAGAACTTGAATCTCTGTCCTCATGCTCCTTTCCAGAAGTTGTGTGTACCTTAAAACCAAATAAACACAGGGTGTAGAATTATAGCACCAGAAAGAACAGGTGGGTTTTTGGGATGTCAGGTGGAGGGTAGCGAGTAGTTAAGGAGGTTCATGGAGAATATTGCTATCTGCTTTGTAGATTGCAGTATTGCTTGATTTTTAAAAAATACATCCAACATATATTTCATTTAACTTTGTTAATGGTTTGCACTACCATTTAATACAACTAGAAAAAGTAATATTGAATTTCGGAATTTGAAAGGACTTTTGGGATCAACTTGTACCCAGAGACCAAACACATTGTGAATTTCCAACCTCCCCTCACTCCTTCACTGTGGTGGTTGTTGATGATTTTTTGCTCCTCTGGTGGCAGTGCCCTGATTTTCTGCTCAAAAAGCATCTCTCCTAAAGCCCAGGCCAAGTGGATTGGGTGGAGCAGACTTGGGCCCTCCTTTCAGGGCTGGGTGTTGAGGTCACTTCACTGGTGGGTCATCACTCTTTCTAGAACATAGTGATTGATTTATCACTCTTCTCCACCTCACAGTGATTGGTTTAGGCGTGGGTATGACCTGAGCCTATCCAGTCAGGACCAGCAAAGAGAGAATTATGTTCAGTGTCTTTATTAAGTTGTAACGACATAAAAAATAATCTTTTTCCCTGTGATATGGAGCAGAGAGGATGCAAACTTGGTGTCTAAAGGGGCTATAACCCAGAAATAGTATACTGAACTTCTGGATCCAATTGTTGCCTGAAACCAATTCTGTACCTGAATGTTTCATTTCCATCATCTGTTGAAACGTGAACTCTGTGAAGGCTAGGACTTCATTTCTGTTGTGACCTCAGCGCTTACAACAGTGTTCAACACACATTTGCTGAATAAATCCCAAATCTGACATTTCTCCTTTGTAGGGTATCCCAGCTTCCCATGCCTTCTTTTCCATGTGTTGACCACGAATCGCAGAGGGCCTTCACTGCTCTGTGACCCTGGCTTTGCCCAGTAGGCCTGACCAGTTAGTTCCAGGCTCTGATACAGGTATCTAGGCTGTTGCCCAAAACAACAGAAGAAACTGACCTTGAGTCAATTCCTTAAGCCCCCATATAAACGTACCTCGATCCCCTTGTTCTTACATACAAGGGTGAACACCCCTTTCCTCTTGCTGCAGCATTCTGCAAGTTAATTTCCCCCCAATACACATAAATACTATGAAGTGATCACTCTGCTGTTTAGTGTTTTTTTCCTTGGAATCTCAACCAGCTCCATCTCAGGACAGTTTGGGGTACTACCTTGTGGGAACTCCTCTGCTACCACATTTGGTGCAATTCCAGACTTGGGTTCTGTGGAATGAAACACCCCTTTTCCCTTAAGCCAAATTATTTGGTATTTTCTGTTGTTTGCAATCAGAGGAATTCTAACTGATGAATATCCATAGTAGTTATTATTAATCAATCATGACACTTTTTGTAGCAGATTTAGAATCCTTTTCAATATTATGTTCCAAGAAGACATTATCAATCATTACTGTTAGCAGACAAGATGGAACTCATCTAGAATCCACCTCAGTTTTTTTGTCCTACATAAAAAATAAAACAATTTTATCAGTTTCTAGCAACATAAATTTAGGTATTATCTCACTATTGCCTAAATTAGTGGTCTGGGCATGGCTTTAACTGAGTCCTCTGTTCAAAGTGCTACAAGATTTCAATACAGGTGTCGGCTGGACTGTGTTTAATTCTGGACCGTAGATACTCTTTCAAGTTCATGCAGTTGTTGGCAGAATCCATTTCTTTGTAGTTGTAATACTGATGCCCTTGTTTTTTTGCTGGCTATCAGCTGGGGGTCATTCATAGGTCCAGAGGCTGCTTGCAGATCCTTGTCCTGTGGCTGTGCCATAAGCCCTCTTGTAATGGGGCAGCTCAGTCCTTCCACGCTGTGGGATGACCACTCTCTTCAGGAAGGATCGGAACTCTTTTTAAGGGCTTTCATTGAATTAAGGCAGGTAACCTCACTTTTAATACAAAATTAGCTGATTTGGGACTTCAAATGATATTTGCAAAAAATCTCACTTTTGTAACATAATAACCTAATAATGGAAGCCAACTCTCATTAGACAGTTGGGTTCCACCCACACTCATTACACAGGGTGTGTACACCTAAGAGCTGGAGTCATGGGAGGCCATTCAAGGATAACCTGGGCATAATCCAAATCCTCTGTTGTACAGATGAGAAAATTGGGACTAAGAGAAGAAAAGTAACTTAAACAGTGTCTAGTGACAGAGCTGGAATTGACACTCTAGGTCCTCAGTCTCCTACTCTAGTTCTATTTGAGATCAGAATGAGCTATTTCTGAACCTTTTTTTCAAGGCTGTACAGGCTCATTTGAATTTGTGGGAATCATCTCATGTTTAGTTATCTTTGTGTCTTTCTCTTTTCTACAACTCCCACTGCATCTAGCAGATAGGTACACAAAAAACGCTTTTAGTGTTGATTTGATTAAGAAAATCCATAGGTTAATTTTTAGAAATTTGAAAGCTGAAATGAATTGACCTAATATCCAACCCAACCAATGAGGAATTCAGAGACAGAAGGAAGCCTTGCAGGACATGGATGAAATATTAATAGAGTCACTGTCAGTGATAATAGCATCTCTTCTTCTGGTAGCTGCCGTGACCTTTAAGAGTTAAGCATCACCATAGGGGCCTTCCTAAAGGGCTGGGCCCCCTGCTTTTCAGCAACTGAAGCCACTTGCAAGTGATGGTCATGCGGGGGCTTGTGGAAGAACATGATGAATAGGTGAAAAGGACATTACAAATGTCAGCAAAGGCCCCCAAATGATTTTCTTGAAAGTTTTCTGGATTTATAACAAGCTTCACTTCACAACTGACTTAAGACATTTGGATAGACTTAAACAGACTTTGTTTCTCTTCTCATAGTTCAATCTCATGCATATGAAATATGCATTTACCTGATAACTAATGGGCCAGTAAATGGAATTATGAGGGTGCTAAAGATATAAAAATATTAAAATATGTTTTACCACAACTTTCTAGGGATTACATTTTAATGGAAAACACTTTCCTGAAATTTTGATGTCTATCTAATTTCTTGGAAAAGAGTCAAGTTCATTGACATCATCAAATTCTGAGCTTAATTCTGAACTAGCATATTGCCTAAAAAATAGTAGATTATTTAAGAATAACCAAGGCCAAAAAAGTGGTCACTGTGAGGAACAGGGTCCTTCCAAAAAATGTAATTATCTGAAAGGCATTTTTGATCAGTTACTATATAAGTTATCTATTGCTGTATAATAAATTACCCCCAAACTCAATGGTTTAAAATAAGGAACATTTGTTGTCTTTCCGTGGTTTAAGAGTCCATACGTGACTTAGCTGAGTGCTTCTGGCTCAGGGTCTCTAATAGGCTGTTCTCTGGGTGTTAGCCGGGGCTGTGGTCTCATCTGAAGGCTCTGTTGGAGGAAGATCCTCTTCTAAGTCCACCCATTTTGTTCTTGGGCTCTTGGTAGGACTCCTTAAGAGATATTGATTGTAAATATCAATTATTTACTACATGTAAACATCAATTCTTTACTACATTGATTGTAAACATCAATTCTTTACTACATGGTAACTCAAATAAGGCAACTGATAACATGGCAGCTGGCTTCCCTCAGAGGTATGGAGAGGTGGGGAGAGAAAGAGAGAGGGAAGGAAGAATGAAGTCCTTTTGTATCTTAATCTTTTTAACCTTGATGGTGGCATCTCATTACTTTTTACTCTGTTCACAGTAAGGGAGTCCCTAAGTCCTTCCCACATGCAGGAGGTCATGGTGAGGGGATTATACAGGGCATGCCCACCAGGATGCAGGCATCTCAGAAGTTGCCTAGCATATCAACAGAAGGAAATAGAAAAGTACCTGTTGAGATTGGACATTATTATAGTGTTTATCATTTGGAAAGGTATTAATCAGGCTCATTTCTCAATAAGGTGCGGATTGATGCTTGGATTCATGCAGTACCCAAACCCTTACGTGAATGTGTAGGATTTGAGAGTAGATTTTCTTTTTCCTGGTCATTGTCTTAATGCAGATAGAGGGAAGGCACTGGAGGAGCTCAGAAGTGGCCTATATCTTGTCCAACAGAGAGATCAGGAAAGACTCCCTTTAGAGGGCACATTTGAAATGGAGATGGTAGAGCAATTAGAGCAAAGTTGGGAAGAAAGGACATTTTATGGCAAGAGACAGTGTGAACAGAGGCCCAGAGGTGGGGAATGCCAGAGCATGCTGAAGATCAACCCTGAAGGTCAAAGGGATATTGTAAAACTGACATGAGACAAGGGTTTCTGTCCTGTCCTCTCCACTATTTCTTCATCTCTCTCCATGTCACACTAGACAATGTGTCATTCTGGAAGCACAACTTGGTAATTCAACACAGTTCAGTGCCTTCCTGCTTGTTTCAAGGAAATGACTTTAGAGCTAACTCAGAGCTCCCATGTGAAACACATGTATAAATAATTTTCCATATATTTGTTGCCGAATATATGTCTACTGAAGTCTGAAAGGTTGGCTTCTTACGTCTGTCTTTTTCCTAATTGTTCTGGTCCTCACTGTATGTGAAAGCAACCAAGTTCTTGAGATGTTTGGGAAGAGGAACCATGGCCTACTTGATGAAAAAGAAAGTACCTGAATGTCTATAATTCTAATAAACCTGAGGTATTAAAGTATGAGTTCTAGATATCGAAATGTGAATAACTATCCCTTGGTGAAGGTCTCTTTATCACTTGGATGGGAAGGGCTGGGACAGTGAATGGCTGATTGGTGTTGGGGGCAGGTGAAGAATCTGGAGAAGGTAGGACTGTCTAAGGCATCACACTGTGAGAAGTGCATGGTCATCAGGTGCCCAAGGAAGAAGGAAGAAGATGCCAACAGTGGAGGCCAAAGCAAGAATCCTACAAGCTCAGAGCTGGAAGACCCTAAGAGTTTAAGACCACCAATTCTCTATAGAGAACTGAGGCACAATAGATCAGTGGTAGAGTTGGAGCTAAAACCCAGGGCCTTGAAGAAAAAACTGAGTGACGAGCTCCATCTTGCTAGCAGAAGAATCAAGAGTTGTGCACAAGTCTAAATGATATTTCTAGATACTTTCCCTCAGCATCAGCCTGTCTCTGCACAAGCCCTTTGTCCCACACCTCTGCTTAGCCAATCTTGATGTACCTTACATTAAAACAATGGTGAAAGGTGAAGATACAGTTTCAGTCTTCTACAAGTCACCACCCAATTCACCCAGCACCCTTTGTTAAATAGTGAATCTTTCCCCCAATTTATGTTTTTGATAGGCTTATCAAAGATCAAAGGATAGTAAGTGGCTGGCTTCATCTCTTGGTTCTCTATTCTGTGCCATACATCTACCTCTCTATTTTTGTGCCAATACCATGATATTTTTTGATCACTATCGATTTATGGTGTAGCCTGAAGTCTGGTAGCCTGATTTCTTCTGATTTCTTCCTATTTCTGAGTAATGTCTTGGCTGTTCAAGTTTTTTTTCTGATTCCATATAAAACATAGTACTATTTTTTCCAGATCTTTAAAATATGACAGTGGTGCTTTAATAGGGATTGCATTAAATTCGTATATTGCTTTGGGTATATGCACATTTTAACAATGTTGATTCTTCCCAGCCATGAGCATGGTATGTTTTTCCATTTGTTAACATCTTCAGCTATTTCTTTTCTCCATAGTTCTCTTTATAGAGACCTTTCACATCCTTTGGTAGGTAAATTCCTGAATATTTCATCTTCTTTGGTACTACTATAAAAGGAATAGAGTTCTTGACTATTTTTTCAGCTTGACTATTGCTGGTAGATATAAAAGCTACTGATTTTTAAGTATTGATTTTGTATCCTGAGATGCTGCTGGATTCCTTGATCACTTATAAGAGTTTTGCAGTTGAGGCCCTGGGGTTTTCCAGGTATAAGATCATATCATCTGCAAAGAGTGATCTCCTCTGACCTCATTTGGATACCCTTGATTGCTTTCTCTTGCTTGATTGCTATGGCTGAGACTTCTATTACTAAGTTGAATAGCAGTGGAGACAATGGGCATCCTTGTCTAGTTCCAAATATGAGTGGAAATGTTTTCAATTTTCTTCCATTCAATATGATATTGGCTATGGGCTTGCTGTAGATGGCCTCTATCAGTTTAAGAAATGACCCATGTAAGCCTATTTTTGTAAATGTTATGATTATAAAAGGATTCTGGACATTATCAAAAGCTTTTCTTCATTAATTGAGAGAATAATATGGTGTTTGTTTTTTATTTTGTTTATGTTATGTATTATATTTATAGATTTATGTATATTGAACCAACTTTGTAACCCTGGGATAAAACCAACTTGATCATGGTGTATAAATTTTTTGATGTGTTGTTGAATTCTGTTTGCTAGGATCTTACTGAATATTTTTGTATCAATATTCATTAATGATATTGGTCTGTAATTTTCTTGCTTTTTTGGGTCTTTTCCTGGTTTGGGGATCAGGGTGATGTTTGCTTTGTGAAATGTGTTGGGAAATATTCCTTCTTTTTCTATGTTTTGGAAAAGTTTATGTAATATAGGTACTAGTTCCTCTTTAAAGGTTTGGTAGAATTCTTATGTGAGATACCATACAACTCCAGTAAGGGTAGCCCACATAACAAAATCCCAAAACTACAGATGTTGGCATGGATGTGGAGAGAAGGGAACACTTCTGCACTGCTGGTGCGAGTGCAAGCTAATACATTCATTTTGGAAAGAAGTTTGGAGAACACTGAGGGAACTAAAAGTAGACCTGCCATTTGATCCTGCAATTCCTCTATTAGGTATATGCAAATGACCAGAAATCATTTTACAACAAAGATGTTTGCACCAGAATGTTTATTGCAGCCCAATTCACAATTGCCAAGTCATGAAAGCAGCACAAGTGCCCATGGATCCATGAATGGATCTACACATTGTGGTATATGTACACCATGGAATATTATGCAGCCTTAAAAAAGGTGGAGACTTTATCTCTTTTATGTTTACATGGATGGAGCTGGAACATATGCTTCTTAGCAAAGTATCTCAAGAATGGAAGAAAAAGTATCCAATGTACTCAGCACTATTATGAAATCAATATATAATCAACCACACTTTCATACACATGATAAAACACAATTATAGCCCAGAATGCATTAGGGAAGAAGAAGGTGAGGAGAGGGGAGGGGGAAAGTTGAATGGAGGCTGTAGGCCCTCACCTATTGTGCATATTGCAAGGGTACGTGTCACATCTATTAAGAGCAGAGTATAAATGTCTTAACACAACAATTAAGTAAGTGAGATGAAGGCTATGTTAACTAGTTTGATGTAAGCATTCTAAATTGTATATAAAATCAGACCATCGTACCCCATAAATGCATTAATATACACAGTTATAATTTAATAAAAAAGTTAAAACAATGGCCATAGGAATCTCTCTTTCCTCAAATAAGTGAGTAGCTATCATTTGTACCTCACTATACAAACTCTTTCCTTTAGGTAAAAGTGCCCTGAATTTCCCCTAAGAAAGTCACTCTGCCCACTTGATTTTGTGCTTGGGTGTATTGACCCTATCTCCAGATTTAGGGTCATGTAATGATTCTCACTATTCTCTGCCATTAGTTTCAAAGAGGGGCACAGAGTCCAGAAGAATAAATGAACCCTGAAGAGGTATTTTCTGGTTCTTCTGGAAAGAAAGGCTTTGTCTCTTTCAACTGGATTTGGCTATGCTAGGCTTTGAGCTACTTCAGGCATTTGCTAGCAGGAGAGAGACCACCCTGAGGCTGAGGAAAACACAGAGTCTGGGCTAAGACATGCAGAGAAACTAAGCCTGGTTGTTATCATTGTATTTATCTAGATCTAAATACAACTGAAGCCAGTTTCAATCCTTGGAGTGCTTGGCTACTTCAGCCAATAACCTAGAGTGATCTTGTTAAAACATAAGCCAGATCATCTTACTTATCTGCTGAAAACCCTGCAATAACTTCTCATAGGGTCTGACAGAAACCAGTGCCTTTATAATGACTTGCAAGGCTCTGCATGATCTGGTCTGCAGTTAACTCCCTCCTATTCCTTCATTCCACTCTGGCCTCACAGTTCATTCTTGGTGTTTTTAAAGCAAGCAAGAAATGGTCATTTTCCTTATAATTTTCTCTTCCTGAAACCCTTTTATTCCTTTAATTCCCTCACCTCCTTTAAGTCTTTGCTCAAATGTTACCTTCTCAATAGGTTTTCTCTGCAGTGAGGTTTAATCTTGCAACCCACACCACTCTCCTTGCTCAAACTTCCGATTCCTCCTTGTCTTTACCCTACATTTTTTCTTTTCTTTTCTTTTCTTTCTTTTTTTTTTTTTTTAAAACATGGTACATACACTTTTAATGTACTATATATTTTATTTATTTATTGCCTTTAATGTTTCATAGTTGCCTCTCTTTACAGATTATAATTCCCAAAGGGCAGGAATTTTTGTCTGTTTGGTTCCTGTGTCTTCCAAGTCCCTAGAACAGTGCTTGGTGCTTATTTGTTGAATAAATGAATGAATGATTGGGACTGATGCCTAACAAACTGTGTCAGTCAGGGTTCTCCAGAGAAACGGAACACAGATGATCATATGCTGTAATGTAGGAAGAGATTTATTATGAGGAATTGGTTCATAGGATTATGAGGCTAAAAAGTCCTAAGTTCTTTCATTTATAAACTGGAAGCTGTGGAACCTAATGTAGGTCCAGTGTCAGCCAGAAGGCCCAAGAACCAGGAGCACTTGTGCTTAAGGGCAGGAGAAGAGAGATGGCCAAACAAGAGAAGAGAGATGAAATTTACCCTTCCTCTGTCTTTTTAGTCTATTCACGTCCTCAGTGGATTGTATGATGCCCACCCTGAATGCTGAAGGCCATCTTCTTTGCTTGGTCAAATGTTAACTTCTTCTGGAAACACTCTGACGGTCACACCCAGAAATAATGTTTTATCTGATATCTGAGCATCCCTTAGCAGAGTCAAACTGACACATAAAATTAACCACTGCAGAGACACGCAGAGCTGCTAACTGCTACGTGATCTCATTGGTCTAAGTTGGACATAACAGGTGCTAAAAGGCCTGCTCTTTACTGAGATCTGAGTCTGATTCTCTTTTTTCTTAATGTTTTATTTACTTCTTTTAATTTTTAAAAAAATTTTGTAATGTTAGGGGGTCCACTTGTTCTGTTTACATATTTTGTTTTTGCACAGATTGAGTCTATGTTACAATGTGCCTTTCACCCAGATGGTGTGTACTGTACTTAGTGGTTGTGAATTCACCCAGCCCCACCTTCCTCCCCCTGCTTGATTTTCATTGAGATTTACTTCCACATGTGAAGTTAAGTATTGATTGATTAGCTCCAATTTGGTATTGAGTACAAGTGTTGTTTATACATTCTTGTGATGTTTCGCTTAGAAAAACAGTCTCCAGTTCCATCCAGATTGTCATAAAAATAATAGATTGCCTTTTTTTTTTTTTTTTTTTGGCTGAGTAGTATTAATTTTATTAATCCATTCAATTACTGGTGGGCACTTGGGTTGTTTCCATGTCTTTGTTGTTGTGAATTGTGCCACTATAAACAGTTGAATGCAGATATCTTTTTAATAAAATGACTTTTTTTTCTTAGCATATATAATAGTAGTGGAATTACTGGGTCAAATGGTAGGTCTACTTTAAGTTCTTAGAGGTATTTTTATTTATTTATTTTTAAATTTTATTTATTTTTATTTTTTTTTCAGTTTTTGGCTGGGGCTGGGCTTGAACCCGCCACCTACAGCGTATGGGGCCGACGCCTCACTCCTTTGAGCCACAGGCACCACCTTTAAGGTATTTTTATACAATTTTCCATAGAAGTTGTACTACTTTGCTGTCTTACCAACAGTGTATAAGTAAGTGTTCCTTTCTGCATCTATACCAGCATCTTTTGTTTTGGGACTTTTTAATACGAATCATTTTCACTGGCGTTAGGTGGTATCTCAGTGTGGTTTTGATTTGCATTTTCCTAATGATTAGAGATGTTGAGCATTTTTTCATGACTTTGTGTTGGCCATTAGTATATCTTCATTTGGAAAATGTCTGTTCATGTCTTTTGCCCAGTTTTTAATGGGATTATTTGGTTGTTTCTTGCTGATTTTCTGGAGTTCTTTGCAAATTCTGATTATCAGTCCTTTTTCAGGTGCATATCATGTGAATATTTTCTCTCATTCTGTGGGTTGTCTATTTGCCCTTTTAGTTGTGTCCTTGGCTGTGCAAAAGCCTTTTAATTTAATCAGATCCCATTTATTTATTCTTGTTCTTGCTGTGATTTCTTTTGGGGTCTTATTCATGAATTCTTTGCCTAGGCTGATATCTATGAATTTTTTCAACGTTTTCTTCTACAATTCTTACAGTTGCCTGCCTTAGATGTAGGTCTTTTCTCCATTGTGAGTGGTGAGAGGTGCTGACCTGTTTCAGTCTTTTACATGTGGCTATCCAATTCTCCTGACAATATTTATTGAGCAAGGATTCTTTTTCCAGTGCATGTTTTTTCAAAAATCAGATGAGATTATGAGGATTATTTCATCTCTGCATTCTTTGTTCTGATCCATAAGTCTATGTTTGTTTTTGTGCCAGTACTATGCTGTTTTGGTTATAATAACCTGTAATATAGATTGAAGTCTGGTGTTGTGATGCCTCCCTTTTATTACATAAGGTCATATTGACTATTTCTTCTGGTTCCATATGAAGCATAGAACTATTCTTTATAGATCTGCAAAAAATGGCATTGGTATTTTAATGAGAATTGCATTGAATCTATTGAGCCAAAGAACGCCCCATCTCTGGGAATATTCCAAGTATTGCTAGCCTCAAGTGACTGAGAATCCTAGAGACAGGGAAAATAGTTCTTTTCCTATACCACATATGAGAAGGTTTATTTCCCCTTTTGTTAGGTGGTTGACAGCAGGGTTTTCCATTCTTCCCAGGAGAAACCCTACTGAATAACCTAGGGTGCTTCTGACTTTTGAAGCTCCAAGAAAATAATCACAGTGGCCCAGGTAACATATTTCTCATATTTCAGATTATTATTTTTAAAGACAACCACAGGTGGGAGGCTGAAAATTGAGAGCAGATTGTGTTGTGTGAAATCTAGTTCCCTAACTAAATCTGCCTCCTTCACAAGAGGGTAAAGGAAAACAAAAACCCTCAGACTGCCAATTTCCCTTGAGAAAATTCCTAGAAAAAATATACATCTTTCAGTGGCAAAATAATTTATAGTCACACAGTTGGAAGGAAAGAAAAAACTTTCTGTAAGGAAACTTATTTGTGAATATAGTTCTGCTAAAGATACAGCTGATTTACTTCATTAAACAGCTTAGTTAACATCTCTATGGATTAAGATGTAGATTTAATGACTACAACAAAGCTGCACGTGAACAGTAGCTCAATGAACATAGAAGGTTCCTCCTGTCTCTGATCATAGGCAGATCAAGGATCAAGGGTGATGGGTCCACTGGGTTGGTAAAGGATCCTTCTATCTTGTTTTTCCATCTTCCATGCATGACTTTTGTCTTGCTGTCTAAGATGGCTCTTCATGCTATCCTAGTTTCACAACACATTTGACAATATCTTTTTTCTTGTTTTTTTTTTAGAGACAGAGTCTCACTTTCTCACCCTCGGTATAGTGCTGTGGTGTCACAGCTTACAGCACCCTCCAGCTCTTGGGCTTAGGCAATTCTCTTGCCTCAGCCGCCAGAGTAGCTGGGACTACAGGTGCCCGCTACAACGTCTGACTATTTTTTTGTTGCATTTTGGCCAGAGCCGGGTTTGAACTGACCACCCTTGGTATATGGGGCTGGCGCCCTACTCAATGAGCCACAGGCACCACCCCATTTGACAATATCTTATCAAGAATCCTCCTAACAATCATTGTTGATAGTTATGACAGCCCCTATGTTACAGATGAGGACATGACAGCCCTGCAAGATTTAATTGGGACTGGTTGAAAAGAGGTCCAGATCTAGATTTGGGCCTGGGGTTTCTTCAGTTTAGACAGTGGTTTGGCTGCATTAGTCAGACTGGCCATGGATCTGAGTCTATGACCAAGTTGTTACAAAAACATAGACCCCAGAAGCTACTATGGTTGGGTCAGTCTGAGAACTCCACAAGTTAAAAGGGAAGATAGAAATGTCCTAATAAGCAAATTATCACACACTTACTCTGCTGCTGAAGACAGAGGGCTTGGGGGTCCTCGTTACAAATGGTTCACTTTTGCCTTTTGAATCCCTTCTCCAGGAACCCAAGAGCTCTCCTAATGAATATTCACAGGAATTAAACTTTGATGTCCTTTTAACTTCCTTATGAAAGAGCTTTTATGCCCTATTTTTGAGTATCTCTTGTTGCACTGCTTTTGGCATCTTCTGCTAAGTTCTGGACTGATTGAGCAAGTAATGCTAGATTGTAAACTCCACAGAGGAAGAAGTCATATCTGTCTTGCTCAATTTTGTGCCCCCCACCTAGCCCAGGGTCTGGCATAGAGTGCCCTGTCCCAGAAACATTTGTTGAAGAAATTAATCTTTGAAAATTGAGTAGGGAATACCAAATACAATTTCTGTAACATAATTATAAACACTAGACTTGAAAGACAATATTGAGAATCAGAGATGCAATCGGGTATAGGGGAAAGAACTCAGAATAAAACAACAACCACAACAACAACAACAACAACTAAAAATAGACATGAATATTCATCTTGGCGTGTGAGTCTCTGGCTGAGGGATCTTGAGAAGGTCATTTGACCACTTTGAGTATCATTTTCTTTGTCTATAAAAGGAGTCAGTAACATAGAGTGAATTCATAGAGCTGCAGTAAGGGTCAGATAAGATAATGTATGTAAAAGCACTTCCCATATATTTAGCCATTCTACATAACTCTGATGCAGAAATTCAGGAAAGAAAATAGTTACTGTAATGTGAGTGAAGGAGAGTCATTTGCTTTGGAAACTAGCCAAGTAGAGCATCCTCCATCAATCACTTGATTCTAATTTATTGGGAGATCTTGAGGTTTTACTTTGTGCATTCACTAGTTGATGTTATGGTAAAGAGCATGCATCTCTGCAAAGTTTCCCGTGTTTTGTTGGGATGGCCGCATTGCCTCTTCTGTTGATGGCTGGAATTGTAGGGGGCCATCAATAATGATGGCAGGGAGGTAAGGCCACAGTATAACCTCGGCAGGAGCCCTGTGTAAATGGGCATGAAGAGCAAGAGCAAGTTGTGGTCTGTAGACCCCAGGGCTGCTGGCTGCTGGAAAATGCAAAATAGATATGGTTAAAGTAGTGCTGCAGGTTTCTCTGAGCCAGGGCATGATCTTTGATTAGTCATTTAACTCTTGGGAAACAAGTGTCTGTAGGACACCTGAGCTCATGACCGACCATTCCTTGTGGCTTATGAGAAGTTTCTGGGGGAGATCCCTTGGAGTGGGCTGCAGGGTGATTGTAGCTGCTCCGTCCCAAATGGATGGAGGAGGACCTGGAGGCACTGAGGAAGCAGAGGCTGGCTGAGCTGCAGAGGAAGCGTGGGGATCCTGGTGATGCTGCACAGCAGGGAAGCAAAGTACAGGGAAGCAGAAATGATAAACAGTATCTTAGTCCAAGTTCTGGATCAGTCAGCCTGAGCCAGGTTTAATAACTTAGCACTTGTAAAGCCTAAACAAATGAAAACAGTAGAGAATTACATTATACAGATGGAAAGATATGAACAACTAAGTGGGGAGGTATCAGAACAAGGTTTCATTGAAGTTCTTGAAAAAGTAAGCCAACAAACAGAAAAATAAACGACAGTTGAATTTAACAGAAAAAAGTAATGGACTCAGAATTCCTCGTTTAATTCTGAGAATGTAATTCTCAAGGTCTTGAGGATAAATGGGAGATCTATACAAGGCTTTAGAAAGGACAGAGGAAATGATAGATAATTCTGGGGCTTTATATAATCTTAGGATTCTGTGGCACAGGGATAGGAATGGGGTGGGGTATAGTTTGTAGATAGGATCATGAGATCTGCAGTCCAACATGCCTAGATTCAAATATAGGCTTCATCTCTCCATCCCAGTACAATCCTAGGTGTCTCTGATGCTCTGTTTACTCATGTGTAAAATGGGGATAAATATTATCTTTTGGTTATTGAGTACCTATTATATATGTTGGTGTTTGTACTAAACTGTTTACTTATATATCAGATTTGATCGAAAGTATCAGCCTCATATAGTGGTTATGAGGATTAACTAATATCATGCTTACAAAGTAGCTATTCCAGGCACATAGTTAATGCTTGATATAATAAGTCTTTGCGGTAATTATCACCATTATTGGCTGTTATGAAATTTTGGATTTCAGGTTTGGTGCCATTGGAGGCTGTTTGAGTCATACCCCTGAAAATTTATTGGAGTTCATTTCTATTTGGTCCTTCAGTCTTGACCCATTAACTAGAGCATACTACTCTCTGAAGGGTGTGAGAGTTATCTTGGCTGGGAGAAAATGCAATCCAATAACTCTGAGATGTCACAACAGGTCCAAATCACCACCCAGAGACTCACCCACCATGAGAGGAAGAGGGAACAAAGGGTTGATCTGTGTCTGTCTTACGTTTGCAAGATTCTTAAGAGTTCTTAACAGTTGCACAGCCTTTACTGTAGACAGTGTCATTGTTGAATTATACTCCTGACATTTTTTTGTTTTTTGAGACAGAGTCTCTCTCACCTTGGGTAAAGTGCCATGGAATCATAGTTCACAGTAACCTAAAACTCTTGGACTTAAGTGATCCTCCTGCTTCAGCCTCCCAAATAGCTGGGACTACAGGAGTGCACCACCACCCTGCCTGACTAGTCATTCTATTTTTAGTAGAGACGGGGTCTTACCTTTGCTCAGACTGGTCTCAAACTCCTGTGCTTAAGCAATCCATCTGTCTCAGCTTCCCAGAGTGCTGAGATTACAGGTATGAGCCACTGTGACTTGCCTAACCTCTTGATTAATATTATGGAAGTAGCTCTCATTGAAGGACCCTTTTACTGTGAAGATTAAGAAAGAGAGACAACAAAAAAGAAAGGGAGCGAAGGGACCCCAGAGAGTTCTTCCCACAACTTGGAAGGCACAGTTCATAACTCCTTCCTCGCTCAAATTCCTTGGGAGATTAGACTTCAATTCAGCCTACCATGCAACATCCTCCAGGGAGAAACCTTGACTTCCAATGTCTAGATAGCCAAGTCCTGCTTCTGAGACCCTCCAGTGATGTTGTCACATAGGTTGTGTATTCACGAGAGTGACACATCTAAGGGAGGGGTACCATTATAATGTAGATATCATACCTTCTTTTTTTTTTTTTGAGACAGAGTATCACTATGTCACCCTTGGTAGAGTGCCATGGCCTCATAGCTCACAGCAACCTCAAACTTGGGCTTGAGTGATCCTCTTGCCTCAGCCTCCTGAGTAGCTGGAACTACAGGTACCTGCCACAGCGCCCAGCTAATTTTTCTATTTTAGGGGGTCTTGCTCTTCTTCAGGCTGGTCTTGAACTCCTAAGCTCAAGCAATCCACCTGCCTAAGCCTCCCTGTGTGCTAGGATTATAGGTGTGAGCTACAGAGCCTGACCTCCAGACAAAAATTCTTATGTAAAAGTCCTAATTCCTAGTACTTTAGAATATGACCTTCTTTGGAGGTAAGGTCTTTACAGAGGCAATCAAGTTAAGAAAGATAAGTAAGGCTAATCTTAATCCTATATGACTGATGTTGCTATAAAAAGGCTGTGGGGATCTTCCCAGTGCTGAGTTTTATTATGACAAGTTTGATACTAAGGTTCAAAGCAAAGTCTTATGCTTACTTCTCTTTCTTTCCCCTAAGTGAATGAAATCTTTCTCCAAGTTGCTATGCCTGGGGTTAGGGGAGGGTCACGTGGTGAATAAAACTGCCCTTCCTACCCTCTTTGATGCATCTTTTCCTATTATTGTGCGACAGCCAAGTACCATAATCTCTCACCCGGTTTCCTTAATTCTTGTGAGGGTGTTTTATGTAGACGGTTGTTCAAATTGAAATTTCTGCTTGGAGACAATTACTAGAGAGTCCTGTTCTCCCGTCTCCCTCTAGGCTCTCTGATTCCTTTTATAGAAATAAAAATGTTTTAGTCAAGAATAACTAGAACAGGGGAAATAACATGTATCTTAGAATAAGTCTTTAAAGCACTTATGTTGGTGACTGGATACTGCTTGTTTATGTATGAAAGTGATATTCTATTTAGTTCTGAAGTTATGCTTCAAATGGTATTTTATGATAAGAAGTCTATTAATTACAGTAGAACCTATATTAATTAACCACCCAAAGTACTGTAACAACATAGGGAGGTGGTCAAAATAAGGTCAACATAGGGAGGTGGTCAAAATAAGTAGCTAGGTCTATTATATTGATACATAACATGTGTTGATGTCTGTTCTATGAAAATTAGGTCTTAGAAACTTAAGGAAATGGTCAATGTGAGGAGATGGTCAGCTGTGGAGGTTCTACTGTATTCTATTCATTCTAGTGACTTTTGTAAGAGGATTTAGTTAGGTTTTGGCTCGGCGCCTATAGCCACAGTGGTTATGGCGCTAGCCACATGCCCTGAGGCTGGTGGGTTCGAACCCAGCCTGGCTACACAACAATGACAACTGCAACAAAAAAATAAATAGCTGGACATTGTGGTGGGCGCCTGTAGTCCCAGCTGCTTGGGAGGCTGAGGCAAGAGAATCAATTGCTTAAGCCCAAGCGTTTGAGGTTGCTGTGAGCTGTGACTCCATGGCAGTCTACCAAGGGTGACATAGTGAGACAGTCTGGCTCAAAAAAAAAAAAAAGAGTATTTAGCTAGATTAAAAAAACAGATTTTTTTCTAATCACATTATAGGGAATACTGGTTTCAAACTGTTCATGATATTTATCTTTATTATTGTTTTGAGAGCCCTCAACTAAAGTGGGGTTCCAATAAAAGAGCAACTAGCAACCCAGCCCTAATGAGAAACGAAAGGGAGCTGGAAATAAACTCTCACAGTGTGCCTTTTGTGGGGTACTCCTTATGCCCTGCAGATGTCCAGATGTCCAGTTGTCCAGCCCTTGGCTCAATTTCCCAACTCTGGGAGCTTGTTTATTGTGGCAGATGCTCTTGTGGATCTCAACATGTCTGGTGCATGTCCAGTTTATGCCTGGCTGACCGTTGTTCTGGCACTGGGAGCTCAACCTTAGGTTTTTTGTATTTCTAGGAAGATGTGGTCTGGAGAAGACCTTAGTTCCTTAAATGGAAGGTGCAAATTCATGACATCATCACAATAAGAAACAAGTTTAAGACTTTTTTTTACATATAGACCCTGGGCAGGGAGGATGCAATGAGCTGGGGGGGGGGGTAAGTTCTTTGTCCATGAGTCATGCAAGATGGGAATGAAGAGTGAGGGAGAGAGAGAGAAAAGAGAGAGAGAGAAAAAGAAAAACAGAAGATAGGGAGAGAGAGGAGACAGAGAACATGGTAACTAGCAAACTAGCAGTACAGGTAAAGAAATAGAGTGTCGATCACTTTAAGTTTGTGGGCAAATGCTTGTTCAAAGGAAGGACCAGGGAAGTGGAGAGCCCAGTCTGCAAGGTAGGAGAGAGGACTCTAAGTTCTTACCTTTGATCAATTGCTTGAGCCACTGAGTATGGAAACTGTCCAGAGTGACTGAGCCCTGCTTCTAGAATGAGAAAGTTAACCTTGTATGTACATATTCAAATGAGTGCCAAGGCAACATACAACTATAACAATTCTTTACTATATTAGCTAGAGATAGATAGATTGAAAGATTCAAAGATTCATCATCTATTTAATAAAGATTTTCATTGCCCTTTTAAATATATATATGTGGATTTTAAGATGATCCCAACCTCAGAAATATTAAAACATGAGATAAACGTGCCTCTTAGAATTCAGACAATAGAATAAATGGCTCACAGATTAAAAAGGTTCTCATGATCCAGTTAAGTTTGGGAAATGATCTACACTTTTTCTCTTAGCAGCATACAATTTACATTAGTATGTAATATCTGGGAAGCTTGGCAGTAAAGAAATCTGATATTGGTTAACTCAAAACCTTCACTACTACTTGGGTTTGGAATTCTTTTCATGTTAAGAATAAGTTCTCTGGGCTTTGTTTGAAAAATGCTGGGCTAAGGCAAATTTTGTTGACACTTCTCTGTGTTGACACAGCTGTTGGATTTTGTGATTTTGGAGGAAGAGAAATTTTCTTTTGTTTTGTCCGTCCATGGCACTTACTGGGATGACTGGGCAGATGTCCCTCAACCTGATGTTAGAGGAGAGAACCATCCAGGTAAAAATCTTCTGTATGACAGCTTTCCACTCCCCAGGGGTGTTGGCACGTTGACCAGCCTCCATTGTCTTCTGTCTCCAGGGTCCCTGGTGGCTTTAGATCATGGCTGGGGGCATTTAGCCACTGTTGGGTGATTTGATAATGTGACTGCTTTTTATTGACAGGATCTGGGGATGGTTTCCTATTGCTAACTACCTCTGGAGGTTCTGCTCAGTGATGAATGTTTTATGAAAAGCAGTCATTTGCAAGTGAGGCTGGTTCATGAGGCAGAAGAGCTATGTTACCCCTTCAGACAAATCCAGTTCTGTGAAAATTTGATAAGCTTGCCTGTTATTTAGGGTTTAGAGAGCTTAGCGTGTTTTTCAGCCTATTGGGAAAATCGCTCTAGGAAAATAGCCTCTTTTAAAAAACTTTTGCTTGAATGCTTCCGTGTGCTCAGTGTGAGGAACTGAGGCCCAATTCATAAACACTTCTGTTGCTATGACTTTTCACGTGTCTGTCATGTGGATCATCATGAAAATTTTGAGATGCATGAAAATCAAGAGACATAAAATCCATGCAGGTGGAAACAGATGAAGCCCTCCCAGCAACACTGAGAAACTGAGCAAGTTGAAACTTGCATGAATATGAAAGGATGTTTCTGTCAACTGCATTTCTTGGAGGTGAAATAATAGACAATAGCATAGTCTGCCTCAAAACTTTTGTAGTGACCACCCTCATAATTTCTTCCTTCAAGGGCTCATCAACTTGAGAGTTACACCTCTATAAAATACAAAAGTCACTTTAATATTCTCCTGAGGCTTTCTAGAGGTTCAGGATGTAAGACCTAGAGGACATTGAGCTGAGTAAAATAGTAAAATAAACCAGGTACAAAAAGACAGACACTACGTGATCTCACTCAGATGTGGAATCTAGAGAAGGAACCTCATGGAAGCAGAGAGTGGAACAATGGTTACCAGACACTAGGGTTTGGGGAGATGTTGGTCAAAGGACAAAATTTCAGTTTGACAGGATAAATAAGTTCAGTAGATCTATCATACAACATGGTGACTACTGTTAATGATATGGTCTTGTGTTCTCAAAAATCACTGAATGAATAGATTTATTTATTTATTTTTCTTTTTTTTATTAAACCATAGCTGTGTACATTAATGCATTTATGGGGTAAAAGATTTATTTTTTAATTTAATTTTTTTATTTCAGATTGATATGAGGGTATAGATGATTATGTTATATTGTTTGCATTTCTTAGGTACGGTTCAAGTTGTGGTTGAGCCCTTTTCCTGGGGGGTGTGCTGTATACCCTTACAATAGAGTAGATTTCTGTGGTCTTACTACTTGAAAAACAAGATAAGTATGGAAGATAATGTATATGTTAAATAGCCAAATGTAGCCATTCCACAATGTATCCATATTTCAAAAACATCATAGTATACATAATAAATTTATACCATTTTTTACCAATTAAAAAAATTTACAAAAATAAAATATCAGGCCCACATGAGAGAGGGCCATATTACAAAAGGAGAGCTGTATTACCCTTCTGGAGGGTGAAGGACTGAACCACAACTTGAACTTTGCCTTAGAAATGAAAACAATGTAACACAAACATTTGTACCCTCATATTAATATGAAATTTAAAAAAATGGTGCCAGTGATTAGGCAGAAGTCACAAGAGGAAATTATTTTCTCCTCTCCGAGGATATCCTCTTAATAGCAACTAGGATACAGGTATAGGAAAATAGGAGAAGCATTTATGGGGACCAATGCAGCACTCAAGTTAAACTCCCCAAAGGCAGTTTGTGCTGATATAAATGTTGGAAGCATGATAGAGCAAGCTCCAGGAGTTCATCACAGAAAATCTGATGTATGGCATTGGACCTGCAGGAGGATATTGTAAGGGCAGGACACATATTTACAGTAGCTCTACAGTAGCCACCCAACAGTGGCTAAATGCCCCCAGCCATGATCTAAAGCCACCAGGGACCCTGGAGACAATAAAAATCCCCCTGACTCTACACCAGCTACCAACAGGATGCAGACTCTTGAAGATAGAACTAAAGAACCCAGCGAAGAATGCTCATTTTATGATTCTTAAATGGTAAATTTACATAATTTCTGTATTTATACCTCAAAAGAAAGTATGGGGAAAAAAGTGATATGCTATTTAGAAAAAATGATTCTGATTAAGTTTATTTTATCTTAACTAAAAAAAAGAAGTTTTAGTCAAGAGTGCAGGCTCTTGAATTCAATTAAAATTTTGGCTTTACCACTTGATTGTGTGGCTTACCCAGGTTGTTTAAATGATCACATAGGGATTATAGGTTTTTCATAATCTGGAAATGGGGATCATGTATTTCTTTCATAATCTAAAATGGAGATTATTTTGTCCAAGTCTCATGAGATAATGCATTTTCTATATGCTGGCACTTAGAAACCCTATGTTAATGTTAGCTAATAGTAACTCTGATTCTCTCTAGAGCTGAACTAAACTTAATTACATGAAATAAGAAAATCCCTGGGTTGCTGCTGCTATGATGCAAGGATTCGTCTATGAAATAAGTTTTCAGGAGATTTACCCCCAATGTTTGATCATCTCCAGCATCTCTCTTGCAATTCTAAGGGCAAATACTTTATTTTTTACATATTTCTCTGCTTCCTTCTATGTTTATTATGTAACAGAAAATGTGAAAACTCACTAAGGTGGCACATTCCTCACCTTTTGTTCCTGATAAATCACTAGATTGTGGGGCTAGTTTAGATCAAAGTTACCTTGGTTTCTGATCACCTATGGTGAAATTTTGCAGAATAATTTGCCTCAAATAGAAAGTTAAATGGGTCTCTCTACTTCAAAATCACTTTTGCAAATTGGAATCTGCAAAACTGCTTTGCATTACACTGGGTTGAAATTTCTCAAAATTAAAAAAAAAAATTGTGTTTAGAGAGCCTACAATATGCTTTTAACTTTTGGGAAGAAAAGGGCAGGAAATCAATGAATGAAGATATGCATTCCACAATATGTTTGTTAAAAAATGGTTTTATTTTATTTCTAACTGACAAATAAGAATTGCATATATTTAAGGGGTACAGTGAGATGTTTTACTACATGTGCACACTATGGAATGATCAAATCAGGATAATTAGCATATTTATTTCCTTAAATATTCATCATTTCTTTGTGGTGAGAACATTTAAAATCTTGTCAAATTAGCTAGAAGAATTTTAGATGTTCTCACAATATGCTTTTAAAATTATTTTGATTCTTGTGTCATCAACTGGAAAGAGAAAAATTGGATAGAAAAAAAAAAAAGCCTGCCTCTGTAGATTTCTGCAGTTGCAGGTACATCTTATTTTTACTGAAGAGAGAAGAATCTACACAAACTTAGATCTGTGACATATAAAAAATAAAAAGAAATAATGGGAAAATTCTAAGGGAAAGTGAAATCACCTAAGCAAAGTTTTTTTCCTATGAAAACAGAATTTATTATGTAAACATTAGGAATATTTCTTAAATTCATACATAATTTTTATCAGACAGACTTGAGAATTTACGTGTTAAGTGTCCTGACTATGGCTGACGGACACTGAAGCACAAACCCAGCTATTTTTCCCCCCAGGGGAAAATCACATACATATTATTAAAAATTCTCCCCTTGTATGATTTCCCTATGACCTTTTAAGTGAATTTATTTTATTTTATTTTTTTAATTTATTGTCATAACCATGTGCAATTATGAGGTACAATGTACTGATTTGATATACAATGTGTAGTGTTTAAATCAAACTGATCAACATAGCCATCTGCTGAAGTCTAAAGCCAGAGCTGTTAAGAAATCTTTATTATTTTCTTGGTGTTTTGAATCCTCATGTGCTAGAATAGAAACTGCTAAGCATCTGAAAGTGATCACACTGGTAGCCTCTTACCTTTTTGGCTCTAACCAATAACTTTAGGGTGTCCACAGGAAGTTTAAGAAGTCATCTGCAGATAAGAAAATGAGAGGTTCGTTGGATGAATCATGCCTGTCTTCTCTCTGTTAACGTTAATAACCTCAGATAGAATTGATTCCTCATAGATAAGCCAAAGTCAGGATATGACTTTGGTATGTGGGGCATAATGCAAACTAAGCTTTCCATTATTATTGTATTTTTGGTTCTTTTGGTGATGTACTTGGTCATTATGAAAGTTTTCAGATACACAGAAATCAAAAAAGGTAAAATCTGGCTAGGAACAGTGGCTCACATTTGTAATCCTAGTACTCTGGGAGGCTGAGACAGGCGGATCCCTTGAGTTTAGAAGTTCAAGATCAGGCCAGGCATGGTGGCTCACGCCTGTAATCCTAGCATTTGGGAGGCTGAGGTGGGCAGATTGCCTGAGCTCACAGGTTTGAGAGCAGCCTGAGCCAGAATGAGATTTGTCTTGAAAAATAGCTGGGTGTTGTGGAGGGCACCTGTGATCCCAGCTCTTTGGGAGTCTGAGGCAAGAGAATCACTTAAGCCCAAGAGTTTAAGGTTGCTGTGAGCTATGATGCCATAGCACTCTACCAAGGACAACAAAGTGAGACTCTATCTCAAAAAAAAAAAAAAACAAAAAAAAAACAAAGAAAGAAAAAAGTTCGAGACCATACCAAGCAAAAGCGAGACCTCATTTCTAAGAAAATAGCCAGCTGTTGAGGAAGTCGCCTGTAGTCCCAGCTACTTGGGAGGCTGAGGCAAAAGGATTGTTTGATCCCAAGAGTTTGAGGTTGCTGTGAGCTAAGACACTGTGCACTCTACCGAGGGCAACAGAGTGAGTCTCTGTCTCAAAAAAAAAAAGGTAAAAGCCACAGACAGAAACAAATGAAGTCCTCCCAGCAACACTGACAAGCTGCGCAAGCTGAAACTTGCACAAGTGAATCAGAAATACTGTTGACTGTTTTCTTGGGAGTGAAAAAATGGACCACAGTACAGTCTGTCTCAAAACTTTCATAGTGACCTAGGTATAGGTAGTCATAGTCAAATAACTCTGTGCAAAATAATAAGTAAAAATTTCACTTTAAGTGGAACTTTATGCAGTGCCTTTTTTTTTTTATTATTAAATTGTAACTGTGTACATTAATGCAATCATGGGGCACCATATACTGGTTTTATAGACTGTTTGACACATTGTCATCACCCTGGTTAACATAGCCTTCCTGGCATTTTCTTAGTTATTGTGTTAAGACATTTACGTTCTACATTTAATAAGTTTCACATATACCCTTGTAAGATGCACCGCAGGTGTAATCCCACCAATCACCCTCCCTCCGCCCACCCCCTTTTCCTCCCCTTCATTTCCCCCTTCCCCCTATTCTTAGGTTATAACTGAGTTACAGCTTTCATGTGAAAGCCATAAATTAGTTTCATAGTAGGGTTGAGTACATTGGATACTTTTTCTTCCATTCTTGAGATACTTTACTAAGAAGAATATGTTCCAGCTCCATCCATGTAAACATGAAAGAGGTAAAGT
>CAUYPK010008686.1:0-26623 GCA_963574355.1 Loris lydekkerianus | reverse complement strand
TGTCAGCAGAAGCCAAGTGTCCCACTTGTCTGAACTTAAAAGAGGCCATTTTCAGTGTAATGCTGGCTCTAAGAAGCCAGAAGCTGTTTGCTTTTCAGTGAGAGAGACCAAACATAAAAACAGTACACATGGACCAGGTTGCTATAGGGGTTCAAAACACCCACAATATTTGAAGAAGCGCTGGCTTGTGACCTCCAGAAATTCCTGACTGAAGAATCAGAATGTGTGCTGTTCCAATATGTCAATGACCTCCTTTCAGGACACCCTACCCAGGAGGGCTGCGCCCGAGGCATGGACTATCTTTTATGACATCTAGAGGTATGTGGCTATAAAATTTCTAAGCAGAAGGCCCAGGTCTGCCAGCAGCAAGTACGTTATCTAAGATTTACTGTCCAACAGGGGTAGAGGTATCTAGGCATAAAATAAAGGCAGGTCATTAATTGCTTCCCCACTTCCAAAAACCAAAAGCAGGTTTGGGAATTCTTAGGCCCGGCTGGCTTCTGTCGTCTTTAAATCCCCAACTTTGCTGTCTTAGCTAAGACCTTGTATGAGGCAACTAAAAGAGAGGAGGGAGAGCCCTTCGAATGAGAAAGAAAACAAGAACATGTCTTCTCCCAGCTAAAGATGAGGCTGATAGCTGCACCTGCATTGGGACTTCCAGACTTGATCAAGCCCTTTACTCTGTATGTCTCAGAGAGAGATAAAATGGCTGTGAGTGTGTTAACCCAGCTGGTTGGATTTTGGCCAAGGCCTGTAACCTACCTCTCTAAGCAGTTAGGTAGAGTGGCAAAAGGATGGCCACCCTGTTTACGGGCTCTAGCTGCTACTGCTCTCTTTGTGCAAGAAGGTAATAAGCTGACTCTGGGCAGGATCTCAGAGTGAAAGTACTGCACTCTGTAGTCAACTTAATGGACATTAAGGGAGATTTTTGACTCTCTAATGCAACACTCTAAACCAAGTCACACTCCTTCCAGTCAATAGAAGAGAGACTAAGCATGACTGTACAGAAATTATAGATAATGTGTACTCTAACAGACCTAACTTACGTGATCATCCCTGGACAGATACAGACTAGAACATATATGTAAATAGAAGCAGTTACGTGACAGCACAAGGTGAGTGGTGGGCTGGGTATGCAGAGGTCACCTTAACAGAGACTGTGGAGGCTAAGCCCTTGACTAGAACCTTAGAACTAAGTCAAGGGAAAAATTTAAATGCTTTTACGACTCTCCAAGTACACAGCGTTGCACAAGGAGAAGGGACTATTAAATTCTGGGGGGGAAAAAAAAAGAAGACATTAAGTATCAGCAGGAGATAACTTCAGTTGAGAGGCAGTATAGAAACCCCAGGAAGTGGCAGTTATGCACTGTCACAGACATCAAAGAAATGCTACCACCATTGCTAAAGAGAACACTAGGGTTAGTACTGAGGCAAAAAGGGCTGCAGTCCAGCCTTACCAGGTGTCGCTAATGGCTCCCCTCATCCCATAGGTTCTGGAGCTCACCCCTATCTACTTCCGGGAGAAAAAGGAATAGTTGGCAGCAGAGGGGAGCCAGGAAACAGAGGGAGGATAAGTAAAGATGCCAGATGGACGAGTAACAGTCCCCCAGATTCTACTGTCAATCTACAGTGTATCACCTGCAGCCAGTTCAACGCGCGCCAAAGACCAGCGGTATCCAGTCGTATACCGTAGGAATCCAGTCGTATAGAGCAATGCCCTTTGAGGACTTTCAGTCTTTTGTGACTGTACATCTTGTACCTCTAGAAGATCAAGAGGACCAAGTCTAGGTCTGGAATCAGAACCTGGTACACCTGAAACCAAGGTAGAAAGAACTTTACACCATCATCCTGACATCCAACATGCTCTGCTCCAGCCACATACTGGGAGTTGGCTGGTCAACACACGGCTGAAGCCTGAGGAAACTCCTCAAAGAACTTGCCTTAATTAAACTTTGAACTTAAAAAAAGAGGGTTGTGCTCTGCTCTAAGTAAAAAATGCTATTTTTACACTGATCACTTGGGAATAATGAAAGATTCAATGGCCCTTGTGTGGGAGAGCTTGCACAAGTGTAAATTAGAAAGAGAAAATAATCAGAACTGGTATAAGTCTCTCTTGGCTAACAACTCTGATATCAGTCCTGGCTGGTCCCAAGTGTTATCACTCCTACTCCTGACTGTGGGCCCTTGCATTATCAATAAGCTCATCACTTTTGTACAGAACTGTGCAAGAGCCATACAACTGCTGGTCTTAAGAAGCCAATATCAGCACCTTTCAGACAGAAAGCTAGAGATGACACACATGGTACTGGACCCATGATTGGGTCCTTGAATTTACAAGCAGAGGGGGGAATGAAAGAACCAGAGAAACACCATCCTAAGAGTTAAGTTTTGCTCCCTCCACCCCCCACCATTTCACTTAGTAAGTTTCACCTTTCAGGCAAGCCCAGGCAATTCCCCGGAATCATAAGACAACTGCCCACCAATCAGAGACACCCCCACACCTAACCAATCCAGAAGTGTATCCTTTGTTTCAAGTTGTGCATGCCCACCTGCTGCGTGGGACCATAAAAGCCCCCTGCTCCAGAGCTTGGGGCTCCTGGCTTGGATCCATTGTAATGGAGACCCCGGGGTCCCAAGCTCGAGCTTGCAATAAAATGGCTTTTTTTCCTTTTGCATCAGACTCGGCTCCTTAGTGGTCTTTGTGGGGGATTTCAAGATCTGGGCACAATAGTGAGTTTCACTGTGATAATTAAACAAGTTTACTCAGGTTGTTGGCAGAATCCAGTTCCTTACGTTTGTAGGATGAAGGAAGGACCTGGTTTTCTTGTTGGAGGCTGCTCTCAATTGCTCACGGTTGTCCATACCCTTTCTTACATGGCCTTCTTCATCTTCATAGCCAGTAAAGCCATATTGAATTCCCATTACCCTTCAGCTCTTTCTGTTCCTCTTTTGTTGTTGCAAGAAGATGAGGCCCAATGGAGACAAAGAGCACCCAGACACTGTATTTAAGAGGAAAAAGGCTTTTATTCAGCCAGTGGAGCATATGGCATAGAAGATTCAAAATTGTCTCAATGCCCGACTAGCTTGATCTTTCCCTTTTTATTTCCAGTCAAAAAGTTCCAACCCACAGGTACCTTTCTCATTGGTCAGTTTGAATCAAGCAAGAGAAGTTGTTCCAGCCCCCACAGAACTACAGGATGTCACAGAAGTGAAAATTTCCAGGTCCCAGGAAGTTAAGTCTACAAATTCCTAGGAGCTAAATCACCATGGAGAGGACCCTGCAAGTGTATCCCTGTGTTCTCTTTGAGAAGACCTCCTTTCTGTTTGACTTCTCCCTTCTTAGGTATCCTCTATTATTGTGATCAGCAGTAAAAAATTATTTACTTTTAAGGAGGTGTGGGGATTAAGCCAGGCCCACTTAGATAACAGGTGTATTTTAAAGCCAACTAATTTAGGTATTAATTACATTAACAAAAATTCCATTATGAAAATATCTAGATCAGTGTCTGACTGAATAACCAGGGTACTAAAATCTTGGGTTAATTGAAGGAAAGAGAGGACATTCTGCCTGCCCTAGAACCCCTCTCTCTAAGAGAGAAAATCTTTCTGCATGCATAGCTTGGATTTAAGCACCACTTGACCTATTTGTTAAACCTTCATGCTGCAAATGATTGCACAACTGTACAGAGGAGCCCTGAGCTATAGCTTGTCAAAGTTAAGACTTCTTGCATTTACCCATTGATTTCCTTCTCTCCTTTGAGCAGTGATTCTCAACCTTTCTAATGCCACAACCCTTTAATATAGTTCCTATGGGTCACAACCCAAAGGTTGAGAACTGCTGCCTTAGAGCCCTTCCAACCCTGCCCACCCCTATTTATTAAAGAAAGTCTATCTTTATAATGTATCTCCTTATCTTCTTCCAAACTCTAACATATGTTTTCCTATATTTAACATTTTCAATGTTAATTTTATAATAATTTATATTTAATTGTTGTTACAGTACACATCTTTATGACTAAATTATTTCTATTATAGAATTATATTTTCCCTAATGTTTTTTGAGACAGAGTCTTATTATGTCACTCTTGGTAGACTGCCATGGCATCACAGCTTACTGCAACCTCAAACTCTTGGGATCAAGTGATTCTCACATCTTAGCTACCTAAGTAGCTAGGACTACAGGTGCCAGCCATAGCTCCCATTTGTTTGTTTGTTTGTTTGTTTGGTTGGTTGGTTGCTTGTTGTTGTCATTGTTCTTTAGCAGGCCCAGGCCAGGTTTGAACCAGCCAGGCCTGGTCTATGTGGCCAGTGTCCTAACCACTAAGCTATGGGTGCCAAGTGATGTTCTCCTAATGTTATTGGAATTTCTTCTTCAGTACTGTAAGGATCATGGAAAAACTTGCCCTATTCCATTACTGGGTTCACTGAAAAGAAAGATCAATTCACAGATCAATTCAAAGATCACAATTCAAAGATTAATTCACAGTTATGGTAGATTAATAAGAAAAAGAATTATTTCCAAAACCATGCACATGGGGGGAACCACAAGAATGATTACCCAAAGTCTCAGTGATGGTCAGTGGCTTTCAAAGATGCCTTTTAGAAGGGAGGGGACGAGAGAAACTGGAAAGTATACCCGTAGCAAGTAGTTGCTAGGAGGGGAGAGTGTAGATAGGTAGAAACAGATTGATTTGCAAGTTATTCTGAGAGAATTATGCTTCAAGTTGGAGCTAGGTCTGTTAGCATGTGATAAGGAGGCCATCAGCCTTTTCTTATTTTAAATCAGATTACTCAGGTTTCATAGAGGAGAGGCCATTGCTTTCTGATCAAAAATGGCCTTATAATTAAAAAATATTCTTTATACCAAGGAGTCATACTTTGGGGTAAAATTTCCTTAGCTACTCCAGTAGGTCCTTGGTCTCAGGGATTTGAAGAACGAACTCACAGATAGTGATGAGATTAGATTTTATTAGACAGAAAAGAATACAGAAGGAGTAAAAAAGTACCAGAACCTCTGGCAAAGGGAAAAACCCAAGTGGGATGTCTTTCTCAGATGGGGCTTTTGTCTAGGGGTATGTATCACATTTTGACCAGGACTTGGTAGGTGGAAAAGCACTTTTTCAAAGTTAATGAGGTTATTACCAAATAAATGAATGCAGTCTCTTCTCTGAGGCAAGGTGCTGGGGCAAGTTTATTAGGTCTTTGCAGGGAAGGGATTAGAATGTGTGATCCCTACTCAAAGTGGAATCACCCAAAGTGTTTCAGGCTGCTATTTCATGCTCTTGCTAGAGCACAAAGAGTGTGGCTTAGACAGGGCAGCCCTTTTGTGCCTAGATATGGGAGGGTCTGATTTCTGAGCTCACCTTGAGCTAGAGAATTGGGGGTTCTCTGTCCAGCCCTGAATGGGGAAATTCTGTATCACTAATGAGACATACCATTCAAATGATATTCTTCAATAATTTCTTATTTTAATTTCAAATGAAAAAGCCATAATTGCATGACAGTACCTTATATTTTTTTTCTTCATTTTTTCTGCTGCCAAAAATGTGGTTGCGAAATTCCAGCATGAACGAAGGTGGGTTGAAGAATATACAAGTACAATTGTGCTGCTAAGGTTATTCCTTAAGATTTATTAAATTGTATTTCATTTTGCATGTTTATTTGGAAAGGTCTGCAGTTAAGAAAGCATCCATAATAGTAGAAAAAAGTATACACAAAAAAGTAATTTGCAAAAAATGTTTTTAATAAATCCAGTAGACGGCTCAGGACCTGTAGCTCTAGCGGTTAAGGCACTAGCTACATACACTAGAACCGGCAGGTTAGAATCCAGCATGGGCCTGCCAAACAACAATGAAAACTACAACAAAAAAATAGCTGGGCATTGTGGCAGGCACTTGTAGTCCCAATTACTTGGGAGGCCGAGGCAAGACAATCACTTAAGCCCAGGAGTTAGAGGTTGCTGTCAGCTGTGATGCCCTGGCACTCTACCCAGGGTGACAGCTTGAGACTCTGTCTCAAATAAATAAATGAATAAATAAATAAATAAATAAATAAAAATATCTAGTAGACATTTAGAAATACAATTGTTTAAATTAGCATAATCATTATGGCTGAGTTGTCTGGAATCTGCAAAGAACTTAATTTACCTTTCAAAGGCATTAAATTTCTAGTAAACTGAGACCTCATTCAGAAATTATAGGGCTTACATCCATCTCCTGTATAGAAAAGTGGGTATGAACTTCCTCACTTTATAAGATCTCACAGCAAGTGGCCAAGAAAACTACAATTTCTATTTAAATGTTGAAAGTACTTAATCCTACCTTAGAAGATGAACTTTCCTTTCTTAGGTAGGACCATTGCAATTCATAAGATAGCTTATCATACTCTTCTCAGAATGTCCATTAAGTATATTGCAGCAATGTCTTTGGCATTTTAAAACAGAGGAACTAGATGATTAAAAGCACAGACAAAGACCTATAAGAATCTGTATTTTTCACTAGGTAACATATGTTACAAATTAAGATGCAGTATAGTTTGGTAGCAAAACAATACCGTGAACATAGTGAGAGAGGATACCCGAGAAAGGTGAAGTCTAGGAGAACAGGTCTTCTCAAGGAGACCACAAGGATACACCTGCAGGGTCCTCTCCATGGTGACTCAGATCTTGGTAATTTGTAAACTTAACTTCCTGGAACTTGGAAATTTCCAAGTTCTTTGAAATCCTATAGTTCTGTAGGGGTTGGGAGAGCATCTCCCACTTGATTCAAACTGGCCAATGAGAAGGGTACCTGTGGGGTGGACCATTTTAACTGTCAATAAAAAGGGAAAGACCAAGCCAGTCGGGGACGATGGCCATTTGCTATTCTTCTATGCCATCAGCTCCTGGCTGGTGAGTAAAGACATTCCTCTTATAAACGTTGTTTTTGGATGCTATTTCCGTTGGGCCTCATTGTCCTGTAACATTTTTGGTTCCCTGACAGGAAAACGAGATCACCCTTGGAGAGAACACATACCTAGTAGTTGCCACCAATCCCCTGGACACCCATGTGGGGGCCCCTGATCGGCCTGGGCCACATGAACCACTGAGCATGCCAGGAAGGCAGTTTGGCCTTCCCATGTGGATGCCAGGACTGGGCTGAGAAAGGACCCTGTCAGCAGGTGTTTAAGGAGTCAAACACCAGGAGGAACTGGCATGCAGGAATAGGTACCTACACAGGGAGACATCTAAGGCAAAGTATGATCGATCTGGGGGATCCAAACTACAGTTTTAGTGGAAGAAGGAGCCTGATCAACTCCTTGGGTGTTATATCACTGGAAAGTCTGTTGAGAGGTGTGACTGAGAGAACACTGAGGGTGGAGTTGGACCTCACTTCACAGGGCCTAGGGAAGTGTTGGTTTGCCTCCTATGGTTAATTGGCAGCTCCAGTGGGAAATTGAGGCTGCTCAGGTTAAGAAATGGGTTGGAATTATGTGCTTGTGAATATCTGGAGACTGACTGAGATGTGTAACAATAGATGGGGTTTCACTCCTCCCCCATTAATGGGGTGAAAATAATGTGCAAGTATGCCTTTCTTCCCTGCTCCAACTTGGCCCCCTGGCTATTCTGAGAGAAACTGGAAGTTCCAGGTTTTCCATTTTCTGTCTTTTCTGTCATGTGGCAGGGGCCACATGACCATGTGGGTCTTGGGGTAAAATGAAAAGACATTAGAGGAATGCTGTTTAGTTTTGTTACTGGAATTTTTTCAATGAGTCTTTGGTCTCAGGAATTTGAAAATTGAGCCTGTGGGCCACAAATCAGTGATAAAATGGGATTTTTTTGGACTGAGGTGCATGCAGAGGGAGTGGAGAGTTCCAGAGCTATTGGCAGAGGGACCATGCCTTGGAAAATGTTGCGGTTAGGGAAGTCCGGTGAGCTCTGGATTGCCCTTGAAAATCTGGGGGAGAGAGTGTAAATCTTGTGCTGGGCAGGGTTGTGTCCATATCAGCAGCATGTCCCCAAGGTGAACAGCCTCTTGAAGTGGGGAGGAAGCCCAGGTTTCAGGTTTCCAGCAGGAGTCCTTTGTCTAGGGGTAAATAATTTGCCCTGAGAGGCATTTTGGCCAGGACTTGGTAGATGGAAATATACCTTTACAAACTAAATGGGTGTTCTAGCAAATGAATGAATTCAGCTCCTCACCTTGGACAAGGTTATTAGGTCTTTTGTGGAGTTTTTGTCTGGGGAAGAAATTAGGATGTGTGCTCCCTAGTCAGGGTGAAGCCATCCAAAATGTTTTGGGCTACTTTATTCATGACCTTCCTAGAGCTCAGAGGGCACAGTCTAGCAACAAATTTGTGCCTGGAGATGGGAGTATGATGTCTGAGCTCACCTGAGCCTGAAAAATGGGGGTTCCCTGTCCAGCTCTGAATAGAAAAAACTTGTATCAATGTTATATCTCATAAAATGTCTCTTATTTGTAAAATGTAATAATTTGGTAGTTTGCATTGTTGGGGAAACTGAGTTTTTGTCAAAGAATAAGATTCTTGTCTTTTAAACCTTCTAATTATTAGTTTGGCTGAGGGAATGGGTGACTTCATTTTAAACTGGGATCCTGTTTTGTGGGAAGTGAGTTTTTAAGAGTAAGAGAAATTAGACAGAAAGGAGAATGGCATGGTTATATAAAGAAAGAATCTTGTGTGATAAATTTTGTCCTGAAACAGAATGATTGTCTAAGAAAGTGAAAGGCAGGGCAAAACTTAAAGGAAGTTTACAATGTTTGCAGATTGTCTGTGCAAGTTACTGAAGCTCATAAAAGAGAATTTATGAAGGAATTTACATGTGATCCAGTTGACTATGTATTTCCTTTTAAAATCTTATTAGAGCCAATGTTTTAGGCTTGTAATCTTATTTGCACCAATGTTTTAGGCCTTTGATATTTGACAAAACTTCCAAAATCAAAACTCTAAAATTTGCAGCTTGGCACCCAAAGTGCAGTGGTTGTGGCACCAGCCACATGCACTGAGGCTGGCAGATTCAAATTTGGCCTAGGCCAACAATAGCAACAACAACAAAAACCACAACTCTAAATTTGGTCTTCTTGAAATATTAAGACCACTGAAAATCATAGGAAAACAAAATAAACTTATTTGATTTATTAAAAATATCAAATATGAAATAGTGATTAATTTTATATAGATTATGATTATATATATATGTTCTTATATTATAAAACATTTGTCTGTCCTAATGTATAAGACATTGGTCTATCCTAACATATATTATTGGTAATAATTTTAATTCATCTAAAAAAGAAAGTGTTTTTTTATGTAACTGGCTGAGTCCAAAGTTTAACCTAAAAAGAAAAATAAACATTAAGAGAGACTAACAAGTTCTCTGGAATTCAAATTCCTGTTGTCTTTAGAGATTACCTTTGTACTAAAAGCAGACTTTTAGAACTTTCATTGGAAAGTTAACATGTCTAAGGGTATTGCTAACCTAACTTCAAACAGAACAAAAATCAGTTACAAGAAACTGAGACAGTTTGTTATGCCTTTTGTTTGAAATATTGTTGATCCTATGTTCTGTTTTCCAGAAGTCAAAAAAACCGTTTTCTGTCTTTTGAGCTATTTGTAGCTTTTCAAGCAATATATGTACTTATGAGCAAAATTTGATACATGTATTTTTTCTCTCTCCTTGATTTCTTCAGAATTTGAAAGCCATTTGTAAGTATTCTTAATTTCTGACAATGCAGTTATTTGCATAAGTTCAATAAGAATCTATTTCTTCTATAGGACATAATGAAGGCACTGCTTATCTTACCAAGGCTTTGGCTGGAATAGCATTTCTAGAGGTTTCCAAACTGCATTAAGAAATTCAGGTTAAATTTATAAGGCCAATAAAAAAAGTCGTTTAGAAAACTGGCCAGAAACCCATCAGTAACATTTTCTGATCTGTGGTAAGTAACAAAGGTCATTTGTTGATGGGTGCAGGAATCGAAATGTGCTTGGGGACCTCAAGAGGAAAGGAATTTACCCAATGCATTCAGGTACCTAATGGCACACATAAAACCTGGGCTCATCAAAGGCTTTCAAAAAAGTCCAGCCTGAGATTCTGTATAAAAGGATCCAACAAAGCCAATTTAAAAAAAAAGAAGAACCTAGATGTCTAATAATTAATTGTTCTTACTGCACCTTATGCAAATAATCAGAACCAGCATACTGAAGGTACAGTTAATTTTGGCAACTAAGTTAGTTCTGCTATACTTTGTGTTTAATAAAGAGGGAAATTGGAGAGAGAAAAATGATTTAAAGAGAAAAGAGGCTGTGGCCCACCTGTATTAGATCCCAGCCTTGTCTGTACTGTCAACTCATTAAATGAGACATAACTGTTTTACTAAATTGATCTGTTAAATGGGGCTAAGAGACTGGCCAAAGAGAGTAGAATTATATACAGTAGTCATATCTGCTCTGAAGCCTTAAAACTCAACAAAGGTTGCCTGTGGGCTATACTGGAAAAATTTATGCAGTATTAAATGTTATTAACTGTGTCTCTTTAGATACTGGAGGAAAAATTAAAATCTAAAATGAGAATTTCCCAGTAAATAATGTAAATGTAACACTGCATCCTACTGAGCCTAGTCTGTATACTCTGCTGAGTCTCCTGCCAACACAAGCTAAGTGGCCCTCTTGTCTGGACTTAAAAGATATCTTTTTGGGGTGGCACTTGTGGCTCAAAGGAGTAGGGCACTGACCCCATATGCCAGAGCTGGTGGGTTCAAACCCAACCCTGGCCAAAAACTGCAAAAAAAAAAAAAAAAAGTCTTCTTCAGTATAAGGCTGGTTCCAGGAAGCCAGAGGCTCTTTGCTTTCCAGTGGGAGAGATCAGACACAGAAACTGTGATCCAGTACACATGGACAGGTTGCCACAGGGGTTCAAAACATCCATGATTTTTGAAGAAATCCTGGCTTGTGACTTCCAGAAATTCCCAGCTGAGGAATTAGAATGTGTGCTGCTCCAATATGTCAATGACCTCCTTTTGGGGCACCCTACCCAGGAGGGCTAAGCTTGAGGCATGTACTGTCTTTTATGACATCTAGAGGTATGTGGCTATAAAGTGTCCAAATGAAAGACCCAGATTTGCCAATGGCAAGTATGTTATCTAGGACTTATTATCTAGCAGGGGTAGAAGAATCTAGGCATGGAACGGAGGCAGGTCATTAATTGCCTCCCCACCCCTACAAGTTGAAAGCAGTCCCGGGAATTCTTTGGCCCAGTCAGCTTTTGTCGTCTTTGAATTCCCAACTTTTCTGTCTTGGGAATGCCCAACTTTGTCATCTTGGCTAAGCACTTGTATGAGTCAACTAAAGGAGATGAAGGAGAGCACTTACAATAGGGAGGAGAACAGAAACATGCTTTCTCCCAGCTAAAGATGAAGCTGATGACTGCACCTGCATTGGGGCTGCCAGACTTGGCCACACTCTCTACCCTGTATCTCAGAGTGAGGAAAGATGTCTGTCGGTGTGTTAACCCAGCTGGTTGGGTCCTGGACAAGACCTGTAGCTTACCTCTGTAAACAGTTGGATGGAGTAGCAAAAAGATGGCCACCATGCTTATGAGCTGTAGCCACTACTGCTCTCCTTGTGCAAGAAGCTGATAAGCTGACTCTAAGGCAGGATCTCAGATTGAAAGTATCCCACTCTGTGGTCAATTTGATGGACACTAAGGAATATTTTTGGCTCTCTAATGCAAGAATATTCTGAACCCAGCCATGCTCCTTCCAGTCAGTGGAACAGAGACTGAGCATGACTGTATGGAAGTTATAAATAATGTGTATTCTAGCAGACCTGACTTGCATGAACAGCCTTGAACATTTGCAAACTGGGACTTGTATGTAGATTGAAGCAGTTACATGATGGTGCAAAGTGAGCTGTGGGCTGGGTATGCAGTGGTTACCTTAACAGAGACTGTAGAGGCTAAGCCCTTACCCCAAGGAACATTGTCTCAGAAGGATGAGTTAATTGCCTTGACTTGAGCCTTATAACTAAGTCAAGGGAAAAATGTGAATACATTTTTTACTCTCCAAGTACATGGGGCATTGTACAAGGAGAATAGACTATTACATTCTGGGGAAAAGGACATTAAGTTTCAGCAGGAGATACTTCAGTTGCTAAAGGCAGTATGGAAACCCTGGAAGGTAACAGTGATGCACTGTTGTGGACATCAAGGAGATGCTTCCACCATCACTAAAGGAAATACTAGGGTCAGTACTGAGGCAAAAAGGGCTACATACAAACCATACTAGATGTTACAAGTGGCTCCCCTCATCCCGTGGGTTCCAGAGCTCTCACCTATCTACTTCCCAGAAAGAGAAGGAACAGTTGGCAGCAGAGAGGAGCCAGGAAATGAAGGGAGAATGGATAAAGATGCCAAATGGACAAGTAGCAGTTCCTCAGGTTCTAGAAGCCACTGTGGTGACCGGAGTATTTGATGAAGTTGGTGGGCCGGTACCTCTACATCTCCCACATGGCAGCCCTGGCCAAAACTCAGTCTACAGTGTGTCGCCTGCAACCAGTTCAATGTGCACCAAGTACTGATGGTACACCCAGGAATATAGTCATATGGAGCAATGCCCTTTGAGGATTTCCAGGCAGACTTTACTGAAATGCCCAGGTTTAGAAGGAACAAGTACTTGCTGATGATGTTCTATCAGACTTGGAATAGGTAAAAGCCTTCTCCACCGGGAAAAAAGGACTCCTGAAATAGTAAAAGTATTGCCAAGAGAAATTGTCCCATGATTTAGATTGCCACTCTGATTTAAATTTAACAATGGTCTAGCCTTCATAATAGAACTAGTGCAAATAATAAGCTAAAGCTTTGAATAACTTAAAGGCCTCAAAGCTTAGACAAGGTAAAGTGCATGAACAGAACCATAAGAACAAAAATTGATAAACTCTGCCAGGAATCAAAGCTTAATTGGATACAGGCCTTGCCACTTGTGTTGTTCAAAGAGGCCTCTGTCAATCCTCTACAATTTAGCAGGCACTCCCAAAAGAACTGGGAAAGACTGAACGGAATAGACAAAAACCCTAGAAAGAGTGGCAAGGAAAATCTCCACTTGGGTAATTAACTGTGTTCTGTTTTAGTATTGTTTCTACATCCTTTCTCTCTGGAGGATCAAGGGGACCAAGTCTAGGTCTAGAATCAGAAACTGGTCCCCCTGGAACCAAGGTAGAAAGGAATTTACACCATTATTTTGACCACATGCACAACAGTGAAGGTGAAAGAAATCCTCACCTGGAGTCATCACAGCTGGCTGAGTAAAGCTTCACTGCCCCTTGGGAAGTAAAGGTAACTTTTAAGACAATCAACATGCCCTGCTCCAGCCACATATTGGGAGCTGGCTGATCAATGCTCAGCTGAAGCCTGAGGAAACTCCTTGAGGGACTTGTCTTAATTGGAATTTGGACTTTGGGAAAGGGGAGAAAAAATGTCACAGGGAAAAGTAAAAACTCGTATGTATATTAGCCTACCACCACAGTACTATTAAGGCCTGAGTAGAGAACCCAAGAAGAGTCACAGTCCCTAAAATCTAAGTGCTGAAAAGTAATTCATATCGGCACCTGCAGAAACAAGCTGCTATTGAGACTCAAATTAAAATATATTGGAGTCTCAAGGGGGGAATGAGAGAGGATACCTGAGAAAGGTGAGGTCTAGGATAACAGGTCTTCTCAAGGATACCACAAGGATATACCTGCAGGGTCCTCTCCACAGTGACTAAGATCTTGAGAATTTGTAAACTTAACTTCCTGGAACTTGGAAATTTCCAAATTCTGTGAAATCCTGTAGTTATTTAGGGGCTGGAATAGCATCTCCTGCTTGATTCAAACTGGTCAGTGAGAAGGGTAATTGTGGGGTGGAACTTTTTTTTTTGGGGGGGTTAGAACTTTTTGACTGTTGATAAGAAGGGAAAGATCAAGCCAGTTGGGGAGCATGGCTATTTGAATTCTTATATGCCATAAGCTCCCGGCTGGTGAATAAAGCCCTTTCTCTTATAAACTTGGTGTTTGGGTGCTCTTTCTCTCCTATGGGCCTTATCGTCCTACAACAATAGAATATATAAATCTCAATTTGAGCCCTTGCTCTAAATATAAGCTCTTATAATTAGCTTTAATCTTTGTTTACTCATCAGCAAAATGGGAATGCAGGCCTAGATAGTTTTTAAGTTCTCAGAGAGTTTAAATTTTATGGTGACAGCATCATGGAATTTTGCTAAGCATTTTGACAACTGTATACGCCATATTTTTATAAACTTCCACTTCCTAGATAAGCTATTATTAGAATGAACTATGATTCAGGGAAAGCCTCTGGAAGTCAAGAGAACTTAGTTATTATTATGCTTTTACCAGTAATGTGTGTAACTCTTGTGGCTTTATCTCTTTCAACATCATGTCTAAAATTGGGCTGATCATATCTAAAACTCTGCTAAGCCTTTCTCCTTTTTTTTTTTTTTTTAGACGGAATCTTCACCTGTGACCCTGGGTAGAATGCTGTGGTAACATAGCTCACAGTGATCTCTAACTCTTGGCCTGAAGTGATCCTCTTGACTCAGTTTTTCTATTTTTAGTAGAGAGGGCTAAGCCTTTCTATAGCTACTTAATAGTTTTATTTTCTAAGTATCAAATCAAATAATGGACAAAACACTGCTTTAGAAAGTTCAAAATTACATATAAATTTAAGGAATAATAATTATATTGTAGCAAATTTTTTGACAGACAATTCCCTGCCACTTGGTAAATGGATGTTCATGAATAAGTTATTTAAATTCACTGAGCCTCAGATTTATTTTCTATGAAATGAAAATGATGGCCAAGATCAGTAATTTTCTAAAATGTATTTTTTATTTTTTAGCAGCAGAACTCTGTCTTCATACAAATAATTAAGTGAGACACTACATATATACCAACAAAAATAACACGTATACACTGTTGGTGGCATTAAAAACTAATGCAGTTCTTTTTAGAAAGAAGTCTGGAAAATCCTCAAAGAGCGAAAAGTAGACCTTCCATTTGAATCCACAATTCCATTACTAAGTACCCAGAAGAAAAAAGAATCATTTTACCATAAGGACATTTGCACCTGAATGTTTATAGAAGCTCAATTCACAGCCAGAAAGGTATGCAAAAAACATGAGTCCATCACCCATGAATGGATTAATACAGTAAGGTATATGTATACCATGAAATATGGAATACTATTCAGCCATATAAAATGGTGATGACTTTACATATTTTGTATTTACCTGGATGGAGTTGAAAAACAGACCAATTCTATCTGAGAATGACCCAGGGCCTTATTCCACCAGCTTCCTTCTCATACCGTAGCTTCTAAGGCATCTCCATGAAAATTCAGGACTCTGAGGAATACAGATTGGAAACATCTAGAATAGATAATCCTTAATTTTCTACAGTTTCAAAAACCTCTTAAAATTATAATAACTAAAAAGAACTAGTCTCTGGTTCTTAGATAGAGAATGTTTGTATTCTAAGGAAGGAGTAGGATGAAAATTCAAATTTCTGGCAGTACCTGTGGTTCAGTGAGTAGGGCACTGGCCGCATATACCAATGGTTGTGGGTTTGAACCCACCCTGGCCAAACTGCAACAAAAAAGAATAGCCGGGCATTGTGGCTGGAACCTGTAGTCCAAGCCACTAGATAGGATGAAGCAAGAGAATTGCCTAATATCTGGAAGTTGCTGTGAGCCATGATGCCATGGCACTCTACCGAGGGTGAGACAGTGAGACTTTGTCTCTAAAAAAAAAAAAAAAAGAAAGAAAGAAAGAAAGAAAAAAGAAAATTCAACTTTCATAGTAACTTTTTTCATTTGAGTTGTATGTCCTTTGATTTCCATACTTTAAAAGACAGCAATGTCTTCCCAATTATCAAATGAAGCTTCTTTTCTTTTATTTTCTTTTTTTTTTAATGTTCCAAATATTGACATATTTTATTTGACAGCATGAAAAAAGTCATCACAAATTACAACAAAAAAGTCTTTGAATATTAGGAAGCTGTTAAGCTTGCACTGGTTTTTACAAGATTTCCAAAATTCTGATATTCATTTGAAAGTTCATGTTTTATAATTGACAGTAAATTCTGAGTTGTTACTTTCTTTGAAAATAACAGACCTACTCTGTTCATTTTTTGAGAAAATGTCTCCCAGATACTCAAGTCTAAATTCTCATAGTTTGTCAATCATTCTCTCAAATAAAAATTGTGTTTGTTAAAATAAATGGTTCATTCAGCTTACAATTCAAACAATCCCATTTGCTATTTTCCTTGAGATTTACCACCACATTTCAGTATTCAGTGGAAATACTTTATGTTTATTTCTCATTCATCAAATAAAAAATTAAGTCATATTTAAGAAATAATATTTTATAAAATTCTTATTTTTGTGCTTCATCAAAGAAATTCTTCATGACACTGCATTTAGTTTTTACCGGAGGTGTGTGGTAAATGTATTTGCTATTTCTACTTTATTGGTTAATAGATAAAACAGTTTTTCATTTAAAATATCATTCTAAAATGATTACTTGTAGTGCTCTCATCACAAGAAGTAGTTATTACTAACTCAGAAAATGACTGAGAAATTTGTATGTCTGTACTACAAACTCCACAATAAACACCAAGAAAAATCAGTACCCTACTGACATTACTAGATTCATAGAAAGTCCCAGATTCCAAATGTAGAATATAAATGTCTTAACACAATAACTAAGAAAATGCCAGGAATGCTATGTTAACCAGTGTGATGAAAATGTGTCAAGCGGTCTATAAAACTAGTATATGGTGCCCCATGATCCCATTAATGTACCCAGATATGATTTAATAAAATATAAATAAATTAATTCATTTAAAAAAAGAAATTCCCAGATCCCATTAGCCAGACCTGCTTCAGTACACAATTATTTATTTCCAAGTTATGAAAACTAAATTTGTGACCATGGAACTATATAGCTTTCTCATGCTTTTCTAAAAATGGTATTGAGAACAGTTAGTTATAAGTGAGCCAAAAAGTAAGTAATGATGCTATTCAAAGGTACATAATAAGTGAATAAGCACTTCCTGTGCACCCAGCACACATACGTCACAAATTCAGAATGCCACTTTAAAGAAGATTTAAATGTGCTTTGAACTTATGACAAAGTTCCCCACAGTAGTCACCATTTATAGCTATAAGTAAATATTCTGCTATCCACTTAGAAACATAATTTTGAAACTAATTGAAAGAGTATATGTGTATTTCAGTCAAGTTAATTTTAGGAAAGAGTATGTGAGATGGATTTAAATAAAAATGCATGTAGAAATGACAATGTTGATATTATCAAGTCCTTTGTTACTTTTCAAAAATAACTTTGGCTAACACAATGAAATTATAAATGTTATTGATCTATTATGTGTATTAATTTCTGTAGAGATTTTAATAAAAATACTAAAAACAAAGGTTACAGCTTATTCCTTGTTGGGACAATGGTGGCCCATTCTCTGTCCATATCTGCATTCTCTGTCCATATAGAGCAAACATATCTTGTTCTATAAGCTTATAACTCTGGAAATCTATTTTTCTCTTCTTCAATAAACTTTGTTTAATGCTTACCTTACTTTAGGGTGTCTGATCACTTTTTGACCAAGAGTGCTACAAGAACTGAGGACCCAAGCAGCTGCCTTAAACCCCTATATTTTTGGTGCTGCATGACTTTGATAAACCTCATTTGGATTAATTCTGCCTAGACAAGCCAACTTTCCTTTTCTGTGAAGACTCTAACCTCAGATGGCTAGGATTAAAAAGGTCATCAAAGTTTCCCAAAGACTTTTAGAGGACGTCATACTCCTATACTCCCTTGGAGGATCTCCAGTAGCTATTCAAGCAGAATTCTGCTATGGCTTCTTCAGATAAATAATTGTTCTTAATTTGTTCACCCCTTCATTGATCACTTATTCAGAGTCACTTTAGCATCCCAGGGAGCTGAATGGCAAGGCATGAAACTTTAGGAAAGAGTATGTTAAAGCCACTGATGAATCAGCCCATTTATTACTAGCTAAAATCGAGTTTGCCACCCAGCTTCCTCCAGGGAGGAAAATATACTGGATGTGTAGTACCCAAACATACTGGGTGCTGCTTCTTCCCTGGTCACTGCTCCCTGGGCCTAGTATATCCAGATATCCAAATTGCCCAAGATTCACTCCTTGCATTTCTATTGTATGGCCAGGATTGCCTGCACAAGCAGGCACTTCCCTTAATTCCGACTTTTGCTTTTATTGGACCATCTGATGCTGCCAGTGTAGCCATAGGATTCACATCCCTGGGCCTGCAGCAGTCTTCGACTGCAGAGGCAGCATAAGGACAGATTAGATTTAGTCAAACACTTGCCCTATTATAGAAACACTTAGATTTGCTGGTAGGGGTTGCCTTACACAACAAGCAAGCTCTCTATCTTCTAACTGCTATAGAAGGGAGCACCTGCTTATTCTTTAAGGAACAATGCTGCTTCTATGTTAACAAGTTAAGACAGGTTCAGGACAGCCCCAGTGCCATTGTAGAGTCTGCCTCTGATCTTCAAATAACAAGGCAAGTCCTCTAGACCTTGGTAGATGTCTGAACTAATTCCTCTATTCACCCTATTATTTTATACCCTATGGATTTTTATATTTGGATCAATTCTCATAAAATTTTCTAACCAAATTTATTTCCTTCCATTTAGAAGCCATTAAGCTACAAGTGGTCCTATGTTCTCTACCAGTCTCAGCACCTACCTTTTCCTCACACCTACAACTACAATAGTCAACTAAAGATACATATCAAAGTCCCTGTAGAGACCCCCAGAGAACCTTCAAGAGCACATTCTAATAGGAGTTTCCACAACCTCTCAGCAGAAAGCAACCAGATGGAGAGGCTGCCCTTACCCAATGATTTGAGACCCTAGAATAGAGAGGGAGGAAATGTTAGGTTATTAGTGAGGAATATGTTTCCTGAGGAAGGAGGACAGGGAAAGGTCACCCAGCCCTCCATTTTGGTGCCTTTCACCTTAATTTTGTCCCAAGTGATTGTTCACACCTGGGAAGGATGGAAAATCCTATCAATCTACCCGACAGAAATTAGCATGACAACTGCAAAAAGATGAAGAAGACTCTCCAGCCTAGAAATAGGTACAATAGGGTCTTAAAGGTGACCTAGAATAGCCTAAGTCAAATTATGAGGTCAGTAGCTTAAATCTACATTGCAATTCATACCCTCTAATGGGTTCTCAGAGGGTTATGGGAGATCTGCATATTAAATAAGACTCAGGTTTCAATGTCAACTCTGAACTATGAGGCAGTCCTGACCCAGGCAGTATAAAAGATAATCAGTGTTCATGCCCCATGACTTTCCCTTATTATGACAATAGGGGTCCATTCACCATCTATGGCAAATGAAAACGTATCTTGCTCTGTATGCCTGTATCTTACTCTTACTCTGAAAACATAACTTCTTCTTCCACAACAAACTTTGTTTCATGCTTACCTTCAAAAAAGCGTTTTACTTCCAATATTTTCTGTGATGAAAATTACCTATATTATTAACCAAAAGAAACAGTGATTTGAATATTTAGCTTTAGTGTCCATATTTGACTGTCAGTAGCCAAAATTGATGTCACACTATAATTGCCTAGCAATTCAATAATCTCTAAAACAAAACCGTTCTATGAGAGATTACTGAGTTCATCTGCTGAACTACATACATTGAAACATATGGTAGTTCTTTTTTGTGTCTGCAAAAAAATTTAATCTTAAAAAAAAAAAACAAATACAAAAGAAAATTAACAAAAAAAATTATGACTAAGTGAAATAAGTTTCACATATACAATGGTTAACATCTGAAGATTAGAATAAGACACCTTAAAATATGCCTCTTTGGTAGGCATAAGGATTATTTTAAGTTGAAGACAATTGAGAAACACCAAACATGGGAGGAGCATTCTACCTTTCTGATCTGGTTAAAAGCAAGGCATAAATTAGTCTTTTGTAAAAGAAATTTCTATTTGTAATGAAATTTCAGTTTGAAATGCTGCTTTTCTTTTCTGTATCAGAAAGAGGACAATGATTCTTATCTTTAGAGATGGCAATAAGGTGAGTCTGCACAAATACCCATTATATTGCATCAGTTCTTCCTATATACTTCCTGGTAATCTTCTTACAATTTACTCCCTTAAAAGCCTACATTCCCTTTCTTTTGCTTAGTTATCTATCCACAGTTTATTACACTCTGTTAAAACGGTATATACGGCTCCTGCTCTAATCACCTCATTAAGTTGTTCATTTTTTCTGTGAAGCAGCAATGTATGTAAAAATGTTAGCACCAATAAAACTTGAAAGCGATTTCTTCTGATAATCTGTCTTTTCTCAGTTTATTTTGCAATTTTCTAGACCCCAAAGCTGAGAGGGAAGAGGAAAATATTTTTCTTTCCTACCTTATGTATCTAAAGTAATTTAGGCAAATTGACCAATGAATCAGGCTTCTCAGGGGTGTAACTTAATGTAAGATAGCATAACATAGAGGTCTAAGGCAATAATTGATAGAAAACTTCATAGAATGGATGTTATAAAGGAAATTTTATTTATTTATTTATTTATTTATTTATTTATTTTTGTAGAGACAGTCTCACTTTATCACCCTCAGTAGAGTGCCATGGTGTCACACAGCTCACAGCAACCTCCAACTCCTGGGCTTAGGCAATTCTCTTGCTTCAGCCTCCCAAGTAGCTGGGACTACAGGTGCCTGCCACAATGCCTGGCTATTTTTTTGTTGCAGTCTGACTGGGGCTGCGTTTGAACCCGCCACCCTCAGTATATGGGGCCTGCACCCTACCCACTGACCCACAGGCTCCACCCTATACAGAATTTTAATTATTTAGAACATAATTTAGGAGAAATGGGACTTTGACCAAGGAACTGATACTGCTTCTCCTATAGCCATGACTGTTGATGCATAGTAAAACACTCCAGCTAGAGGTGTCCAAACTTTGGGCTTTTTAGTGTCACATTAGAAGAAGAAGGGTTGTCTTGAGTCACACAGTAAATACATAAACACTAGTGAAAACTGATATGCAGAAAACTGATAAGCATAATTTTTGTGATATCTGCCACCACAGATAAGCAAAATGTCCTCACATAATGTCTATACCTAGAACTTAAAAATGGCTATGTAAGTCTATTAATCTGATTTTATTTATTTATTCATTTATTTATTGAGACAAAGTTTCACTTTTTCACCACCAGTAGAGTGCTGTAGCATCATAGCTCACAGCAACTTAAAACTGTTGGGCTTAAGCAATTTTATTGCCTCAACCTCCCAAATAGCTGAGACTACAGGGGCCCACCACAATGCCTGACTACTTTTAGAGACGGGGTCTCACTGTAGCTCAGAATTGTCTCAAATTTGTGAGCTCAGGAAATCCACCCTCCTCAGCCACCCAGAGTGCTGTAATTATGGGCATAAGCCACCATGCATGGATATTAATCTGATTTAATCAGTATAAAATATTATACTGTGTAATTTTAAATGTTAAAGGAGAGAAATATAAATTATAGAGACATAAAATTTAATTCTGAATATAATTTCACTCAATTTCTCTTGTGATAGTTCTACAATATACAAGACATACAAGACATTTTCATCTATGTACTTTTACTTTTTTTGAAATATGGTCTGGCTCTGTCATCCAGGCTAGAGTGTGGTCACATGATCACAGCTCACTGCAACCTCAAACTCCTTGACTTGCTCAAGAGATTCTCCTGCCCCACCATCTAATGTAGCTAAGACTACAGCTGTGCTCCACCATGACCAGCTACTATTTTTTTTTTGTGGACATGGGGTCTCTCTAGGAATATATGTATGCTTTAAGTCATCACCTCTCAAAGTGTGTTCAAAAGTTACTGATAAAAAGCAATGAAAAAAGACTCCACAAATAATTAACTTTGAGGAATGCTAGATTAGAAAGTTTTATTATACCTATTTCTTTGCTGTAATACACCTCAGAGCCTTTAAAGCTGCTATCAATTAAAAACCCAAGGAACATACTTCAGAAAATATCATTTTAAATAAATGCATGACTTAGCTAACAAGTGTTTGGTAAACGGTTATACAGTTGTCTGAATGAATCTTTTAGGCAGCTTAAAAAGCAAACAAATGGGTCTACTTCAAACCTCTTGCAATGAGTACACTATTGCCAAAACAGGTCCAACACCTGCTATTCAAGGAGAAATTAAGAGACAGCAGGTGTTACATCAGAGAAAGGGTTTTATATCACAGGCACCATGTGAGAAGATAGGCGGGATTTCTCAAGTTCATTTCCATAAAACTTTGAGAGAAAGGGTTTTTAAAGACAGTTTGGTGAGCAAAAGTCTGGGAAATTTAGTCTACTAATTGGCTGGATTCAGTGCCTAAACATAGGTATATAATGTCTTCTTTGCTTGGGAAGGGGCGTCACAAGACAAGTTGAGTCAATGTCCTTGTTCTGGACCACGGGTCTGGGTGGGTCAGCCAATCCACTGGAATGCAAGATCTAGAATATATCTCAGGAACTCCCTTTAGGATTCAAAAGGTGATGTTCAATTTGTGGAGAAATTTAAGAATCTTTATCATCACCAACTATGTAACTCAAGTAGAAATTATAGAAAAATAAAAACAAAGACAGTGTCTATTATGATGAAAACAAGAGGAGAGTGACTGATTATTACCATTATTTTTAGCTAAGCTTATGCCTTCACAGAATTTTAGACCCTTGCCTTGCACTCCTTATTGATTTGAAAAGAGAAGTTTCAATCCCTCTCCTAGGGATTTTACTCAGCATCATTCCTGAGGTATAGTCAAATGAGAATGAAAAAGCCAGATAACTGATCTGACTTCTTCCTGTTGATAAGGAACATAGTCAAGGTTGAGCCCAAGGTAAGAGGAATGAAAACATTTTGCAGTCATCTGCAAATGTTAACAGGTGCTGGGTGTCAGACCTAAAGTTTTCATGACGAGAGCATTAGTACTCTTATTTACAGCCTTAGTACAGTACTTAAATGAATAATGGACTATAAGATCGATACTAGGACTATGATTTTCAAACAGTGTGCCCAGCACAGGGGTGTGGCACAAGAGGATCTTAGTGGTTCCGTGAAAACTTTTAAAGATCATTAAGTTATTTTTTTAATTAAAGTATCTCAAGAATGGGAAGAAAAGTATCCAATGTACTCAATACTATTACAAAACCAATATATAATCACCTACACATTCATATGAATGTTAAAACACAGCTACAGTCCAGAAAGAAGGAGGGAAGCAGAGGAAGATAGGAGGGGTAGGGAAAGGGTGGGAGCATGGAGGATATTTGGTGGGACCTCACTTATTATGCATAATGTAATGGTACATTTCAAATCTTTTAAGAGTAGAGTACAAATGTCTGACCACAACAAGTAAGTGAGGTGATGGTTATGTTAATCAGTTTGATGTAAGCCTCCCACATTGTGTATCAAATAAGCATACTGTACACCATAAATATACACCATTATGATTTAGTAAAAAATAAATAATAATAATTATATATATATTTATTTATTTATTTATTTATTTATTTTTTTTTGAGACAGAGCCTCAAGCTGTCACCCTGGGTAGAGTGCCGTGGCATCACAGTTCCCAGCAACCTCCAACTCCTGGGCTCGAGTGATTCTCCTGCCTCTGCCTCCCAAGTTGCTGGGACTACAGGCACCCACCACAACTCCTGGCTGTTTTCTTGGTTGCAGCCATCATTGTTGTTTGGCAGGCTCGGGCTAGATTTGAACCTGCCAGTTCAGGTGTATGCAGCTGGCACTTTAGCTGGTTGAACCACAAGCGCCGAGCCATAAATAAATTATTTTTGAAAGAAGTTCAAAGCACAGTATGTATATTCTCCCTCTACCCCCCTTTTTTTTGATCAACATAATTTAAGTGTGCCATGGAAGTTTAATTGTAAGTTCAAGTGTTCTGTGAGATAAAAAAAAGATTGATAAACACTGCCCTATGACAAGGAGTGAGAGTCCTCACTTCAAAAGTTTCAATAGAACTGATCCAACCTTCTTTGGAATAAAAGTGAATGATCTTAAAAAAGTATCAGTTGTGGAATCACTACGAGAGCCCTGTGTAGCCACAGAGCTTGGTGGGAATTTTTTCTCTTTAGGTTTCAACTTCTCCTGAGGTACAGCAGGTAGTGTTTAATACTGCCAGACTTTCCCTTGTTTATCCAATAGAAAATCTACTGCTGCCTGATTATCTAGAACTAGTTGTGCTAGTGAACTAAGAAAACTTTTTGAATGTTAGGCTTTTTGAATTTTCTTGTGTAATCAGTCCTAGAGTCATACACAGATTTCTAATCATGTCTATGCTGCCAAATATTCTGTAGATAGGAATTAGTATTCCTAGCAAATTTTGCTACCAGGTGTCCTAGTACATTGCTGGCAATCCTGTCTTACGAGGTCTATGGGGAATGGATGTTATCTGGAAACTTGTAGTCAGAAACAAAAGATTCAGCCCAAATTGCAGGCAAATAATCAAAAACTCAAAATAGTGGACAAGGCTGGAATTTGGTAATAGGTAATCTCCAAGTTACAAATATCTGACTTATGTACAACTTACACTTATAAACAGAGGCTACTACAATCAGTCCCCTAGTTATAAACACTTGACTGACATACAACTCACACTCACAAACAGAGGCTGTTACGAGTAATAGGTAAATGTACCCATTCCAACTTGCATACAAATTTAACTTAAGAACAATCCCACAGAACCTAACTCATTCATAACCCAGGGACTGCCTATATAATTTTTATATTATGAACCATATTTTTATTCTGAACCATATCTTTTCTCTCTCCAGTGTCTCATTTTTGTGAAAGATAAATCATAGTAGGATCAATTTACTTGCTAAAATAATCTTTATTTTCATTATACTTGGCCTGATTATTTGCATGAACTATAGTAAGCATAATTATTAGCCATCTAGTCTTTTACTTTATTTTAGTTGTCTTTACTGAAAATTTTTCACAAGGAATTTCAAATTAGACATGAAAGCCTCTTGATATAGCCAAAGTTTTATTAATGCCATTAGGTACCCATATAAATTGGGTAAATTCCTTATTTCTTGAATTTCCAAAGTAACTCAGGAGACCTGGACCCATCAGAAAGTAACATTCTTTACTCACCACACAGATCAGGAGATGTTATTATTGAGTAACCTGGCTAATTTTTCCAAAGCATTTTTTATCAGCCTTATTAAATTAGCCTTCATTTCTTAGTGTAGTCTGGGCACCTCTGAAAAACTTCTACTCCAGTCAAATCCTTAGAAAAATAACCAGTGTCTTTTATTGTGTACTATTATAGAAAAAAATATTCTTATTGAATGTAAGCAAATAATTATAAATATGTTGCCATACATAAAGAATAGATACAAATAGTTTTCAAATTCAAGAGAAATGAAGTAGAGAGAAAAATAAATTCTTCAAATGTTGCTAACAAATATATTTTGTCATAGCTTTACATAGCTCAAAATAAGGACAAAGGTTTTCTTGAATTCTGGAAAACAAAACATAAAATGAATCAGCAATGTTTCAAACAAAAGTCATAAAAAATTAGTTCAGTCCCAAGTACTTAATTTCCGTTATTTGAGACTTAGTGATACTCATGCAGATATCAGCTTTTTAATTAAGTTTATCTAAAATTAACTTAAGCTAATCAACAAGAAAAAACAATTCCAAATTTATCTATATCTATATCTATATTATATATATATATATATTTTTTTTTTTTTTTTTTTTTGAGACAGAATCTTACTATGTCACCCTCGGTAGAGTACTGTAGCATCACAACTCACAGAAAGCTCTAACTCTTGGGCTTAAGCAATTCTCTTGCCTCAGCCTCCCAAGTAGCTGGGACTACAGGCACCCACCACACTGCCTGGCTTTTTTTGTTGTTGACGTTGTTGTTCCAGTTGTCATTGTTGTTTAGCAGGCCCTGCCAGCTTCAAACGCAGGTGCCTCAGTGTATGTGGCTGGTGTACTAACTGCTAAACTACAGGTGCTGAGCCACAAATTTATATTTTCAATCAACCTTTAAATTAACCTCTGAATTAGATTTACATATTTGATTAATATATATTAAGTTACATACATATTTAATAAGAACACATTTTACACCTCTTTCATAATTGTTCTCATTAAAAGGTATCTTAGGTATACTAGGTATAGAATCACATGTATTGACTAGAATTCTTATTTTTATTTTATTTTGTTTTTTGAGACAGAGTCTCACTTTATTGCCCTTGGTAGAGTGCCATGGAGTGACATAGCTCACAGCAACCTCTAACTCTTGGGCTTAGGCAATGCTCTTGCCTCTGCCTCCCAAGTATCTGGGACTACAGGTGCCCGCCACAACACCTGACTACTTTTTTTTTTTTTTTTTTTTTTTTTTTTTTTTGCAGGTGTGATTGTTTTTTGGCGGGCCAGTGGTGGATTTGAAGTCGGGAGCTCAGGTGTATGTGGGGGGTGCCTTAGCCACTTGAGCCACAGGCGTCCCGCCTAGAATTATTATATT
>CAUYPK010008685.1:0-13293 GCA_963574355.1 Loris lydekkerianus | reverse complement strand
CCCCAATGCAGCTCAACTGAGCGCCAGGTCCAAGAACACCAAAAAAGTTCACAGGTAAGGCCTTTCCGGTTTGCAGTCTCACTGCTGCTTGTACTCACGGTTGCCGGTGTGATTAGGTTGATCGAACACACGCAGCCGCTTGCCAGTTTTCCACTGTTTTTGTCTTTCTCCTTGGGTCCAGAAGTCCCTTGCTGGCTCTCTGTATCCTCAAAGGGATGATCGTAGGCAGGTCCCACTGGCCAGAGATGTCTGGAGTCTTGTCTCCCCAGATTCGCCATGCCCAGTTACAGGGAAGCTGTTACTCAGCCGCCATCTTTAATCCCCTAAAATTTCAATTCTTTTGATTCTTTTGGTATTTGTTTTGTGTCCCAGGATATGATCAATTTTGGACAATGTTCCATGGGCTGATGAGAAGAATGTATATTCTTTATCTTTGGGATGGAGTCTTCTATATGTGTCTATCAAGCACAGTTGTTCTGGGGTCTCATTTAAATCTCTTATATCTTTGTTTAATATCTGTTTAGAGGATCTGTCCAGCTCTGTAAGAGGAGTGTTAAAGTTCCCTGTTATTATGGTATTATCAGATATCATATTGCTCAGACTAAGTAAGGTCTGTTTCAAGAATCTGGGGGCATTTAAATTGGGTGCATAAATATTTGGAATTGAAACATCTTCTTATTGTATTTTTCCCTTGACCAATATAAAGTGACTATCTTTGTCTTTTTTGACTTTAGTTGCTTTAAATCCACATGTATCTGAAAATAAGATTGCAACTCCTCTATCTTCTGAATTACATTTGCCTGAAAAATTGTCTTCCAACCCTTGACTTGGAGCTTTAATTTATCTTTTGAAGCCAGGTGTGTTTCTTGCAGACAGAAAATGGATGGCTTGTGTTTTTTAATCCAGTCAGCCAATCTATGTTTCTTCAGTGGGGAATTCAAGCCATTAACATTTATTGAGATAATTGATAAGTGTGGTAGTAGTCTGTTCATCTTATTTTGTGAAAGTCCATTGCTTAGTTTTCATCTTTTGCATCAGTGTGGAGGTTAGGTTCTGTCCTTTAATTTCTGTCTTTATACTTTGCTGCTGATCCATTGTGATTGTCAGTGTGTAGAACAGGTTGAAGTATTTCCTATAAAGCTGGTCTTGTTGTGGTGAATTTCCTCAATGTTTATATACCTGTAAATGATTTGATTTCTCTGTCAATGTTAAAGCTTAGCTTAGCAGGGTACAGAATTCTGGGCTGGAAATTGTTCTGTTTAAGTAGATTAAAGATAGATGACCATTGTCTTCTTGCTTGGAAAGTTTTGTTAGAGAAGTCTGCAGTCACTCTGATGGATTTTCCCCGTAAGTCAACTGGTGCTTGATCCTGGCAGCTTGCAGAATCTTTTCTTTTGTATTGACTTTGGACAGGTTCATCACAATGTGTCTTGGAGAAGCTTGGTTAGAGTTGAGGCAACCTGGGGTCTGATATCCCTCTGAAAGCAATGTGTCAGAATCTTTGGTGTCATTTGGGAAATTTTCATTTATAATATTCTCTAGTATGGCTTCCATTCCTCTGGGACATTCTTCTTCCCCTTTTGGGATCCCTATAACTTGTATGTTGGAACACTTCATAAAGTCCCATAATTCTGACAGTGAGCATTCTGCTTTCTTTCTCTTCTTTTCTGCCCTTCAACTATCTGAGTTATCTCAAGAACTTTGTCCTCTACCTCCGAAATTCTTTCTTCTGCATGGTCTAACCTGTTGCTGATACTTTCCATTGCATCTTTAAGTTCCCAAATTGATTGCTTCAGCTCCTTCAGCTCTGCTATATTTTTTCTATATTCTTCATATCATTCATCTCTTATTTGTTTCTGTTTTTGAATTTCCTGTTGCCTATTTTCCACTTTATTAGCAGTTTCCTTCATTGTTTCCATCATTTCCTTCTTTGTTTTCATCATGTGTATTCTAAATTCCCTTTCTGTCATTCCTAACATTTCTTTATAGGTGGGATCCTCTACAGTAGCTACCTCTTGGTCCCTTGGAGGGGTTGCTCTGGACTGGTTCTTCATGTTGCCAGGGGTTTTCTGCTGATTCTTCCTCATGAGTGATTTCTTTTATCTGTTTCCTTGCCCTAATTTTTCTTTCACTTTCTCTTGCTCTTTAAGTTCCCATGCCTGTGGACTAAGGTTTTGATGAGTCCTTTTGGTACAGGACCAGAAGGATGATAAGGTTGAAGAGCAAGAAGGGATAAAAGAAAGAAAAAGAAAGAATGTAATGAAAATAGAGAAAGGAGAGTGGGTGGGTAAAAGGGAATATTGACAAAAGAAGAGAGGCACAGAAAGAGGGATACAGGAGCAGTATAGGTGTACAGTAGGGTACTTTGACCCAATCTTAAAAAATCCCCAACCTCTGGGGATGCCCCGTTGGGTAGTTCCCTTGAGGTCAGCAGCTCTTTGCTAACCTGATCAGACACAGTACCCCACCTCCACCAAGTAGAGAGGTAAGACAAAAATGCTATAAATCAAACCAAAACAAGCAAACAGAAAACTTTATGGGATAAAATTGGGTGAAAAACCAAATAATAGGGGTAGAAACACTAGCAAAAAATGAAGTTCTAATTATTGAAAAAGGCAGCAATGGGAAATTGTATTTAAACTAGAAAAATGGAGAAAGAAAAGAAAGAAGAAAAAGAAAAGAAAAAAATCTGTATGGAAAAGGTTGAAATTAAAAAACAAAACAACAACAACAAAATAAACAAAAAAACAAACAAACAACCAAAAAAAAGCAACCAAAAGCAAAGCAGTGTATCTATCTTGTTGAATATTGTCTGGGCAACAGGTGGCCTTCTGGGATATGAAATGTTAATCACAATGCTCATACAACTGGAGGCCTCCACTGATTTCTTAAACCCCACAGGTGGAGACCCTAAATGTCTCCTCAGCCCTCTTAAAAGGCACTTTAAACTTCTAAACTTGGCTAAGGAGAAGCTTTCCCAGGAAAGTGATTGTTGCTGGGATCATTGCTGAAGTGGCTATCCACTTACCCAGTGTGCCAAAACTGGTCTCACTTTGCCCCTGAGGGTTGAGGCTATAAGGCGGCTCAGTCCCCACCTTTAGACTGCTCAGTCACTAGGTTATTAGCTCCTGCGGATCCTTGCTCTGTGACCCTGAGGGTGGAGCTTGCCAGGGCCATTCTCTCACAATGGCTCCCTGCAGTTCACAGCCAAACACCATTAGCTCTGTCTGGCTCAGCGGCTCAGTCTGGGGCCCTAGGCAATGTCCAAAGTTCTCCACACACCTGCTCAAGCTGTCCCCAAGGCAGTTCAACTGAGTCTCAAGTCTAAAAACACCAAACAGTTCACAAGTAAGGCCTTTCTCGTTTGCAGTCTCACTGCTGCTTGTACTTACAGCTGCCAGCGGGATAACAACCACTTGCCAGTTTTACACTGTTTTTGTCCTCCTCTTGGGGGTCCTGAAGTCTCTCGCTGACTCCCTGTATCCTCAAAGGGATGATTATAGGCAGATCCCACCAGCCAGAGATGCCTAGAGTCTTATCTCCCCAGACTCAGGGAAGCTGTTACTTGGCCGCCATCTTGCTCTCACTCCCTCTAGAAACATCCTTTTACTTTATTTAATTGGAATGCAAAATTACTTTTTAAAAGGTAATGGCTACCAGGAGCAGCTCCTGTGACTCAGTGGGTAGGGTGCTGGCCCCATATACTGAGGGTGATGGCTTCAAATCCAGCCCCAGCCAAACTGCAACAACAAAAAAAAAATGGCTGGGGCAGCGCCTGTGGCTCAATGGAGTAGGGCACCAGCCCCATATGCCGGAGGTGGCAGGTTCAAACCCAGCCCCAGCCAAAAACTGCAAAAAAAAAAAAAAAAATGGCTGGGCATTGTAGAGGGCACTGTAGTCCTAACTACTTGGGAGGCTGAGGCAAGAGAATCGCCTAAGCCCAGGAGTTGTAGGTTTTTGTGAGCTGTGACACCACAGCACTCTACTGAGGACAATAAAGTGAGACTCTGTCTCTACAAAAAAAAAAAAAAAAAAAGGTAATGGCTGCGAATGACTTTAAGGCTAATGAGTTCCTTCTCCTATGTGTGTCTGTGTGTATACATGTGTGTGTGTGTACGTATGTGTATGTACTGAGGTTACTGTGAGCTAGGCTGAGGCCCTGACACTCTAGCCTAGGCAATGGAGTGAGATTCTTCTGAAAAAAAAATTTTAAAAAGAGGGCATTGCCTGTGGCTCAAAGGAGTAGGGTGCCGGCCCCATATATGGGAGGTGGCAGGTTCAAACCCAGCCCTGAACAAAAACTGCAAAAAAAAATAAATAAATAAATAATTGAAAACAGATTAAATTTGTTTTGCAGTTTTCTTTCTTTCTTTTTTTCTTTTTTGAGACAGAGTTTCACGCTGTTGCCCTCAGTAGAGTGCCTTTGTGTTACAGCTCACTGCAACCTCTAACTCTTGGGCTTAAGCAATTCTCCTGCCTCAGCCTCCCAAGTAGCTGGGACTACAGGCGTCCGCCACAACACCCGGCTATTTTTTGTTGCAGTTGCCACTGCTGTTTTATCTGGCCGGGGCCGGGTTCAATTCCTCCACCTTTGGTATATGGGGCCGGTGCCCTACCCACGAGACACAGGCACCACCCTGTTTTGCAATTTTCTATACAAAAAAATTGTGTGTGTGTGTGTGTGCGCGCGTGTGTGCGTAGCGTGAGGCAGGAATAAGGAGATGGAGGAGTAAAGTCTAAAAAGATTTGATCCATCTATAATGGAGCTGTTTGTAGTCAGAACAGCCAGATGGTGACATAAAAACACAAACAAAGTTTTAAAATGTAACATTTGGACCGTTAGATTTGGGAAAGTAGGAGAAGTTCTGATAACTTATCTGAATGCCAGTTCTTCCTTCCTGCCTCCCCTTCCTCTCTGTCTCTCTCTCCCTACCTCCTAGAATTCTTACACACATCGTGCCTCATTGGAAGTCATAATCCCATTTGGTTATTTGATGTTGTTGTCTGAGACAAGGTGTTGCTTTGTTACCCGGGTTACAGGGCAGTGGCATCATCATCGCTCACAGCAATTGCAAACTCCTGGACTCAAGTCATCCTCCTGCCTCAGCCTCCTGAGTAGCTGGGACTATGGGCAGGTCAGAAGTTCCAGACTAACCTGAGCAAGAGCAAGATCCTGTCTCTACTAAAAATAGAAAAATTAGGAAAATTAGCCAGGCATGGTGGTGTATGCCTATAGTCCCAGCTACTGGAGAAGCTGTGGCAGGGGGATCACTTGAGCCTAGGAGTTTGAGGTTGCTATGAGCTATGACGATGCCATTGTACTCTCCTGATGGGGGTTCAAGGAGATGGCAGCAAGACTCTGTCTCAAAAGTAAGTAAATCAATAAATAAAATTTGTTTCTTATTATTTTTCAAATAGCAAGCAAACTACTTCTGTATAGAAAATTGCAAAACAAATTTGATCTCTTTTTAAATTTTTTTGAGAAGAATATCACTCCATTGCCTAAGGTAGAGTGCCATGGCCTCAGCCTAGCTCACAGCAACCTCAAACTCCTGGATTCAGGCAATCCACCTGCCTCAAGCTCCCAAGTAGCTGGGACTACAGGTGCCCACCACAAAACCTGGCTAATTTTTCTATTTTTAGTACAGATGGGGTCTCTACTCTTGCTCAGGCTGATTGCAGACTCCTGAGCTCAAGGGATCCTCCCATGGTGGCCTCCCAGAGTACTAGGATTATAAGTGTGAGTCACTATACCCAGCCTGCAAAATAAATTTTAGTCCAAAAAAGGAGATAAAATAAATTTTGTATGATTGGACTTCAAGATATGCAAAGAAGACTTAACTAATTTACTGTTAGGAATCCTTATGTGATAATAGCTAAATTGGAAAAAGGAAAACATGCTAGATAGGGTGTTTAAACTCATTCCTCATTATCTGTAGGACAAGAATGCACATCACCCACATGTCCACACCTGCATACACATTGATTATTCTTGAGAAATAAGGTTGAGAAGGTTTGGAGGACCCACAAAAAGTTTGTACTCTTTCTTCTGGGTTAATGAAATTGAGGGTTTGTTTTACTGAACCTGGGGCTTCTAGATTTATACTCTAATGTACATCCACTTTGGGCCTTATTTGAGTGCTCACAGACATTTGAAACAAAATGAAAACAAAATCATGTGCATCTCTTCTAGGATTCAACTTCATCTGTCAGATCAAGTTTGACCATTTGTCACCCTAAATGGAAATAATGTCTGTGCCCAAGCTGTAGGGTTATGGCTCCACATTCCTTTTTGTCTTTTGCAAGTTGTCTGCAATGAGCTGAAATAGTGGAAATAGTGGTATGGCTCACTTGACAAATATTGACACACATTCTCGAGTACACAGTATGTGTAATATAGTAAGTTGGTTGATGTAAAAAAAAAAAATAAGTAAACAAAGAAAAATAGATTAGTGGGGGTGGTGCCTGTGGCTCAGTCGGTAGGACACCGGTCCCATATATCTAGGGTGGCGGGTTTGAGCCTGGCCCTGGCCAAACTACAACAAAAAATAGCTGGGTGTTGTGGCGGGCTCCTGTAGTCCCAGCTACTGGGGAGGCTGAGGCAAGAGAATCACCTAAGCCTAGGAGTTGGAGGTTGCTATGAGCTGTGATGCTACAGCACTCTACAGAGGGTGATAAAGTGAGACTCTGTCTCTAAAAAAAAAAAAAAAGATAAGTGTACTCAGACATTCAAAGAAGACTTCAAAAATTAAAGGAAGCAGAGTTGGTAAAGGTGTCAGCCAAAGAGGCCTTTTGCTCACAGCTGGTGAGAGAATCACACTCAACAATGCATAGTCAATGTCTTAAAAATGGGCACACTCTGTGGCCCAGTGAATTACACCTTGTGGATTTATTCTATGGTTTGGTAGTCTACTTTGGCAAATAGAGAAGAAATGGTGGAAGGCACACCTCAGAATATAAATTAAGGTCAAATTGCTAGATTGGGGTGGGATGGCCACCCTACCATGGAGGAATGATGAGAGCGCACAACACATGAGGAAGGTGAAGTTTACAGCTTTCTCCATATCAGTTAAAGGCAGAGTCTGGTTAATAGAGGTTTTTAAAGGCCTAGAATTTCATTGCACCTGTGAAAATGGAAATGAGTTTTTTCACTCAGTATTTAAAGTTTCTAAAAATAAGATGAGATTGATTATGCCTTAGTATGTGATTCTGTGCAGGCAATTTCCACAGACAGGTGAAGTGCAGAGGTTACTGTTGCTTATACTGTAAAAAAGGAATCAGTGACCTGGCTGAGACAGTGAAGCCACTCAGGGCAAGGCCAGTGCCCGAATTTGGACTGCATAAGTCAGCTATGGTACCTTGCTTTATTTTTCTAGTTTGCACTGCAGAGGTCAAAGGGCGTGAAAAGGAAGGGCTTGCAAAATGCTTGATTCCGGCAGGTCCCAGGCTTGCTTGGGTCGTGTTACCCTGGGGTTCCCCTGGTGGCTGATTGCTGGAGTGATTAAGATTACCTCTTGAGTAAGCTTGTAAGAATGATTTAAATGAGGTGTTTCTCACTATGATTGGCGAGACGGCACAAGAATTCTGGTGCAGAAGGAAGTTCCTTAAACGTTTTTATAGAATGAAAGTGCATTTTGTGATCAGCTCTGGGGAAGGAGCCCTGGTAGATACCGTGGGGGATAGAGCATTAGCCTCGTTTGCTATTTTTATATGTGTAATAAAGCACACATAGCATAAAATATAATATTCTGACCATTTTTTAAATGGTTTTTAATTTTTGATTATTTATTTATTTATTTTTTGAGACCGAGTCTTACTCGGTCCCCCTGGGCAGAGTGCCCTGGCATCATCACAGCTCACAGCAATCTCAAACTCTTGAGCTCAAGAGATCCTTTTGCCTCAGCCTCATGAATAACTGGGTCTACAGGTCTGAGCCACAATGGCCATCTAGTTTTTCTATTTTTTGTAGAGACAAGGTCTCACTCTTGCTCAGGCTGGTCTCAAACATGAACTCAAGGGATCCACCCACCTCAGCCTTCCAGAATGCTAGGATTACAGGCATGAGCCTCAGAACTCTTTTCATCTAATCAAACTGAAACTCCATACCCACTAAACATTAAACTCCCATTCTCCCTCCTCTCAGCCCCTGGTAACTGCTGTTCTATGTTCTATTCCGTTCTAAAGTGGAGGATTTATATTTTAACCTTTATGAATTTGACTATTCTCGGTTCTTCATAGTAGTAAAATCATACAATATTTGTCCTTCTAGGTTTGGTTTATTTCATTTGGCATCAAATGTCTTTAAGGGTCAGCCTTGTTATAGCACGTACTAGAATATCTTTGCTTTCTCATCTACTTTTGTTTTGTAATTTGTTGTTGAGATGTAATGTCAGCCTTATGGAAAAGTTGCAAAAATAATACAAAGAAATCCCATATGCTTTTCACTGTCCAGATTACCCTGATTTGGTTCAGTATTCGCCCTCCCCCCCCCAACACACACACACACACACACGCACGCACACCCATATGCAGACACATAACCATTTCCCATATGTCTATCCTGAATCATTTGAGAGTAAATTGCACGTATGTTGCCCTTTGTGTCCTAAATACTTCATTGTGTGTTTCCTAAGAACAAAGACATCCTCCTACGTAATACAATTATCAAAATGAAGAAATTAACACTGATATAATGCTATTACCTAACATACTGACCACATTCTTCATATTTTTCTAGTTGTCAAATAATGACCTTCATAAGAAAACAAAAATTCCCGGACTAGAATCCAATCTAGGAACACACACTGAATTTAATCAGTAATCACTTCAGTCTCCTTTAACCTGGAACAGTCTGCATTTGTCATTCCTGACGGTGCATTCCTACTTTTTGAAAGTAAAGGCCTATTATTTTGTAGCACATCTCTCATTTTGGCATTATATGATATGTCCTCAGGATGAGATTGAGGCTGTGCATGTTCAACAGATGTGTCACAAAAGAGATATTGTATACTTCTCAATGTGTTGTATTCATATTAGGTGGGACATGATGTCAGGTTTGGCTCACCCCCTTGTTGGTGATGTGAACTTTGATCACTTGGTTGAGGCAGTATCTGCCAGGCTTTCCCACTATAAAGTTATTTATCCTCCCTTTGTAATTGGTATTTTGAAACAGGGTAGATGTCCTATTCTTCAAACTATACTCACTAGTTTAATGATCTCTCATTTTTCCAACATTTATTGGTTAATATTCCACTATTAAGGAGAGCTTTCCCTTCTCCATTTGCTTGTTTGCCTATTAGTACAGATTTGTGGAGTCCTGTTTTATTTAATGGCCCATAATTCATCCCTATCATTATATAATAATAATAATTATTGAGATGGGGTTCTGCTATGTTGCCCAGGCTGGCCTCGAACTCCTGGATTCAAGGGATCCTTCCTCCCCGACCTCTCTATTTGCTGGGACTACAGGTATCTGGCTGTTATTTATGTTGATGCTCAACTGTCTTGGATTCAGTCAGTAAGAGCTCCTCAAACCGGCTCTCTTATTCTTCTCCTTTGCCACCATCATTTTAAAAAGAATTTTCTTATTTTTTTGCATGACAAAATGTTCCAAGTTTGCATTATATTTTCCCTACTGTAGCCCTGGAATCAGTCACTTCAGATGATACAGACATATATATACCTTTATTATGTAACAGGTAGTAATTCTCGAGCTGTTTTAGTCTTATGACCTCTTCACTCTTAAAAATTATTGACAAGCCAAAGAGCTTTTGTTTATGTGTGTTTTGTTTATAGCTATTATATTTACTACATTAGAAATTAAGAATGAGAAATTTTAAAAATATTGATTTAATACTTCCCCTTCCTTTCTTTCTTTTCCTTTCCTTTCCTTTCCTTTCCTTTCCTTTCCTTTCCTTTCCTTTTTCCTTTCCTTTCTCAGAGTCTTAGTCTCCCCAGATAGAGTGCTGTGGTGTCTTACCTCACAACAACCTCAAACTCCTGTGCTCAAGTGATCCTCCTGCCTCAGCCTCCCAAATAGCTGGACACTCACCACAACATCTGGCTGGTTTTTCTATTTTTAGTAGAGATGGGGTCTTGCTCTTGCTTAGGCTGGTCTTGAACTCCTGAGCTCAAGCAATCTACCCAAATGGGCCTCCCGGAGTGAAAGGAATATAGGCATTAAAAAAAAAGATGGCTCAGCACCTATAGCTCAGTGGCTAGGGCGCCAGCCACATGCACTGGAGCTGGTGGGTTCAAATCCAGCCTACGCCTCCCAAACAATGACAGCTACACCCCCAAAATAGCCGGGCATTGTGGCGGGCACCTGTAGTCCCAGCTACTTGGGAGGCTGAGGCAAGAGAATTGCGTAAGCCCAAGAGTTTGAGGTTGCTATCTCAAAAAAAAGAAAAAAAAAAAAAAAAAAAGAATTAGTACATATGAATTTCCAATTTAGTTACACAGAATAGTAAAAAGATTCATTTATAGGGTCAAGTTTTGATAAAATTACTAATTTGTACTGTTTCATCAAGGAAATTCTTTTTTTTTTTTTTTTTTTTTTGAGACAGAGTCTCATTATGTTGCCCTCGGTAGAGTGCTGTAGCGTCACAGCTCACAGCAACCTCTAACTCTTGGCTTAAGTGATTCTTTTGCCTCAATCTCCCAAGTAACTGGGACTACAGGCACCTGCCACAACACCTGATTATTTTTTTTGGTTGTAGTTGTCATTGTTTTGCAGGCCTGGGCCAGGTTTGAACCTGCCTGCTCCGGTATATGTGGCTGGCTCCCTAGCCACTGAGCCACAGGCCCCAATCCCATCAAGGACATTCTTAAGTGAAACTGGCTTCTTCCTTTTTCCGCCTCTTTTTCCTTCTTCTTCGTTACTGGCACTGTTTGGCAGTGGAGAATACTTGCCAATGGCAGTGATTCAAGAAAGTACCAGTAGTTTTACAGTTTCACGCTCCATCAATGCAAATGTCAGCACAATGAAAAAGGCAAATATTGTTTTAGTATTGTTTAGAAAATAGTTTTGATCTCATGGACCACCTGAAAGTGTCTCAGGGAACCCTGCTACCATAGATGCTTCTATGCACTTTCTTTTTGCACTTAGTATATTGTGGGAATCACTCTAATCAATTTATAGAAATTATCCCTACTAATTTATTCTTTTTTTTATTATTAAATCATAGCTGTGTATATTGATATGATCATGGGGCATCATACACTGGCTTCATAGACCGTTTGACATATTTTCATCACAATGGTTAACATAGCCCCTACTAATTTATTCTTATAGTTGCATAGTACTCCACTGTTGGATATACCATCGTTCATTTCATCACTTTTCTATCTGAGGGCATTTCGAGTACAATTATAAACAGGGCTGTAATTAACCAATCCTATTCATGCATATTTTCATAGTACTGTAGCTTCAGAACAACTTTCTAAAAGTGTAATTGTCTGGGCACAGTGGCTCACACCTAAAATCCTAGCATTCTGGAGGGCAAAGTGGATGGATTGCTTGAGCTCACGAGTTTAAGACCAGCCTCAGTAACAGCAAGACCAGTTTCTAAAAATAGCAGGTGCCTGTGGTCCCAGCTACGTGGGAGGCTCACGCAAGAGGATCACCTGAGCCGAAAAGTTTGAGGTTGCTATAAGCTGTGACACCAGGGAACTCAACAGAGTGAAACTCGGTCTTAAATAAATAAATAAATAGTGTAATTGCTGTGTGAAGAAATAACTATGTGTGTTTTTTTCAATATTGCCAAATTCCTCTTCACACGGATTGTACCAATTTGCATTTCCACTAGCAATGAATGAAAGTTTTTTACCTCTTTCCCTCTATAGCCTTAGCAACAAAGTATAATACAGAAGATAGATACATAGCCAAAGCTGAGCCAGATTTCTTATTCTGAAGACTCTGAAATCAGGACTGAGGTCCCAGTCTGTCTCTGGATACTCAAAGTTGGGGACTGCTCAGTCACATCCAGCCTCGTACCAACCAAGTAGACGGAAGGATATATAAAAAAACAAACAAGAAACCCACTTAGTTTCTCCTACCATACTGTCACAACCCAGAAGGCTACTGTAAGTAAGCGATGGATTCAGCAGCACATTCTCCCAAGGACATCCGTTTGGTGTCCTCAGAGAGCTCAGTTTCACAAGACTGCCCCCCACTTCTGTTGTCAATCATACTTCTGACGGACTGGCTATAAATTGGTGTTTACAATGACCACCCCCCACCCCCTCATTTCATTAATTTGCTAAAGTGGCCCCAGAACTCAAGGAAACACTCATGTTTACTTGTTTATTATAAAGAATACAGAGGACCAGCCAGATGGAAAAGATGCCCAGGAGCTGGGAGCTTCTGTGCCACTTGAGGCAAGTCACCCAGGCGCAGCCATGAGTGGAAGCTCTCAAGCTCTCCAATCCCTGGCCTCTTGGGTTTTTACAGAAGCTTTATTATGTAGGCATGATTGATTACATCATTGGCCATTGGTGATCAACTCAACCTTCAGGTCGGCTCTCTTCCCCAAAAGGTTGGGGATTGGCTGAAAGTTCTAACCCCTATCATGTGGTTGGGTACCAAGCATATTCTGAAGCTATCCTAGAGCCCTCAGCCAAAGATCAACTCATTAGCATACAAAATGGCACTTATCACTGGGGAGGTTCCAAGGATTTTAGAACTTCTATGCCTGGAAACAAGAAATACGGTTTGCAGAAGTAGATACCAGAATGACCTCAGTTACTGATGACTTCTCTATTTCCGCTTCCAGATCCTCAGCTGAACTTCTAGCTTTTGGATTATAGTAAAGACAACCTAAAAGGGAGAAGCTGAAGAAAAATGAATATACATGAGAGTTTACTTGGGCTGAGATTGAGGATTGCAACCCAGGAGCATAGATTCAAACTGCCCTGAATATACACTCTGAATAGTAGCAGTTACAGAGGATTTTTAAAGGCAGGAAGGAGGACTGGGAGCAGCTGATACAGAGTTGTTTGTCAGGAATTCTCCCTGCCTTACAGGCATAACATTCATTGGTGATTGCCTACATTTTGTTAAGCTATTGGGTGTCAAGCATGGCATTATTAGGTTAATTTAGCTACTTGTGACAATAGCAAGCAATTTCCAGAGATGAATACCTTCCTCAAAGATTGGAGCAGGGTGTGATCTAGTCTCATTTTAATACCTCTCTGGATCTAATAATTTTAGAAGTCTCACATTCCTCAGATGAAAGTTCTTTTCCTTCCTCTAGACTTAATACTTGTTATTAGTGTTAAGCACCGTGAACAAAT
>CAUYPK010008684.1:0-11516 GCA_963574355.1 Loris lydekkerianus | reverse complement strand
CCCCCGCGCGCACCCCACGGCACCCCGCCCACAGCCCGACCGAAGACAGCTCCACCCCCCCGAGCAGCACAGGCTCGGAGCCCCAACCCCACCCCCCTCCCACCGGACCCCACGCCCACTCACCCCATGCCCCACCCACCCACACACCAAACACCACCACCTGTCCCCCCGCCCGCGGCCGCGGCGGGGGGGGGCGCCCCCCCCCACGAGCGTCCACATATATACTAAGACAAAAACAAAGTATTAACTACATACCTTAACGTATATTTAGGATAGTATTAAAAGTAAATGACATGTGGTAAGGCTGTTCATTAAAAACGAAAATACATAACAAATGGCCTTATTACTGGCTCTCAAATATTTGGCAATAAACTACATATTCTACTTCAGAAAACTGACATATCTTGCAGTAAGGAAACCTATCATCTCTACGTATCTCAAATTTTAAAATCTACTAGGCCACAAAACGAATTGTTACACAAATACCTATAAACATCCCGCAGTGTAACATTCTTCAGACATTTTGGGAAACCTTATTCTGCCTATTCAGGTAGTATCAGACTCACAGTGCTTCTCCAAGCACACTTCCTAAGATTAGCAATTAGGTTTTATCTGGGCACTTTTCTAAAATTTCAATTTCTTCTTTAATCTTCTGCCAAACATTGTTCTCATTCTTCACAATAAGCCATGTATCTATAATTCCAGTATGTGGTCCAAAAACTAAATTTTTCTCTCTGTAGCCACGAAAACACTTTCAAAAGTTATAACCTTCAACTGAAAAACTGATGTCTCTTACTCTGCACTCACATTTCTGAAATTAAGAAATATATTCTACAATTCTTCAGACTGTATCATTCAATTAGATAGGAAATACTTGGTGCTATAAATAAACGTAGACATTTTGAGTACAGAACACGTCAACCACTAATATCAAGTATATACACGGCTACCCCAGGAAGTCTCGAAAAAGTCACCTATAGTCTTTCAATATAACAAAATTTAGAAGTTACGTACTTTACTATGAATGAATAAGCTACTTATCTGAATAAGTTTAAAACTGTGAATGGGAAGGATTTTTTCTCTTACCACAGCTAACTATATATACACAATATTCCCACCCCTAAGAAAGGTGTCACTATAGCCAACAAAAATATATAGTATTTTTCTAGGTAACTGGGAAGTAAACAGAAGTACAGTGTCTAAAGGAAGCATGAAAAATCAAGCATAGATGAAAAAGACAAAGGTAGAAAATGCTGGCAGGGCATGGTGGCTCATGCCTATCATCCCAGCACTCTGGGAGGCAGAGGCGGGTGGATTACTTGAGCTCATGGGTTCGAGACCACCCTGAGCAAAAGTGAGACCCCATCACCACTAAAAATAGAAAAATCTGAGGCAAGAGGATCGCTTGAGCCCAAGTTGGAAGTTGCTGTGAGTTAAAACACCACAGCACTCTACCCAGGGCGACATCTTGAGACTCTGTCTCAGAAAAATAAATATAATAAAAATTTTAAAAGCTAAGAAACCAAATATGAGTATTATAATTACAAAAATACATACTCAGTTCATTAGAAAAGACCAAAGCTGTAAAATATAAAGGAAAAGTTATAGTTAGAACAACAAAAAAATTTAACACAGAAAATGGAATATGGAAGAACATTTTGTGCAAATATTTTACAAACAAAAACCTGTAAAAGGTAAGTGACTTTACAATGCCAGAGTTATTTTATGAAAAACTTTAAGCTCTAACCAGGTTTCCAGGTGACCAGTAACTAGAAGATTCTTCTTTGTCAGATTAAGAAAATGACAAAGTAACTCTCTTCTGTTTTTGCAAAAGAAAAATAAAGGAGGAAAAGACCACTATCTTCATCAGTCTAAATCTTTCTAATGCACTCAATTCTTTATTTTTCTAGGACTTATTACACATTTTTTATTTTTCATTGTGGAGACCTGTTTCAAAAAACAGCTGAGGGTTGACCCCTAATCAGTCCAGTGTTCTGTTCAGTGACTTTCAAAAAGATTTCATGACAAATCAAAATTTGGAGAACATTGACTACCCTATACAATTAATAAATATAACTTTTGATAACTGTACTATACAAAGCCATGCATCTTCTAAAAAGATTTACTAAGTTATAGATGTCCTTAGTACCTAACATTTGACATTAAAGTATAGCCACAAGATAGTAGCAGTCACTTTTTAACAAATACTGGCTCCTTCTCAGGCACTATGCTTTGATGCTTTTTACGCATTTACTTTACATAATCACTAAAACTCTAAATAATGGATCGCTATTTCATATATTAGGAAGTATAATCAGACTATAACAATTAGCAGTAAGGATTTAAATTTTAACATAGCAAAAGTATTTTGAGATGTACAACAGACTTTCCTGTAAAAATATATTTTAATCTTTAAAACATTTAATCATTCATTTAGAACATTAAAATATGAAACATAATTCTTTGTCTTACTATTTCATGACTTAGTATAAAGGGAGCACTCACTGGATGCCTTAATGTTTGCAATTTTATATATTAAAATTTATTCTCTATTTATTTGTTTCCTATGGGGAATAAAAAGCTTTAAACACTACTTTTAGTTAATAGAATGCATTATACAAATAAAAATGAATTGCCTCACATATATGACAAAAATTTAATATAATTATTACTTTAATCCCTTTCATTCAAGTAGGTACCATTTAAATTTTAATTATAGGGTAGTATGTACATAATACTAATTCATGATCTATAATATGCAATATTTCTATTTTATATATCTAAGTGAAAATTTAGAGTTTGCGTTAAATAAAAAATTTAGAATTAAATTTAGCTTTACCTAGAACTATATAAATCCAAGAATTTACAAAACTTAGTACCTAATACATGTTACATACCTGTCACAGAATCTGATCTGGAATGCTCTTCACTGTCAGAATCCTCCAGTAAATCATCACTTAAATAAAAAGACAAAATAAAAATATTTCAATTTCAAAAAAAGGATACATCATATGAGAAAGCAAAGAAAAAAGTACAGTGTTAAAAATACCACTACATACCTCAAACGTAAACATACAAATTATTAAAACTAACTTACCGTATATACTCAAGTATAAGCCGACCCCCTTAATTTTACCCTAAAAACTGGGGAAACTTAGTGACTTGAGTATAAGCTGAGGTGAAAAATGCAGCAGCCACTGGTAAATTTCAAAAATAAAAATATATACCCAAAACAATTACAATAATTGAGGAATCAGTAGGTTAAATGCTTTTCAATATTTACTGCTAAAGAAAAACTGTAAACTAGCAACAACAACTTTAAAACTTGTGGACTGAGCTGAAGCACCACCCCCTCAAGCAGATGGCAGAAGACGACTGGAGACTACATGCATTTGATTAGGTGCGCGTACAGAATCAAATAACCTATATGACCCGAGTATAAGCTGAGTTCAGGTTTTTCGGCACAAATTTTCGGCACAAAAACTCGGCTTATACTCGAGTATATATGATAGTTTTCCATGGTATACATATACCACAGCTTATTAATCCATTCCTGGGTTGGTGGGCATTTAGGCTGTTTCTACATTTTAGCAATTGTAAATTGAGCTGCAATAACCTTTTTTTTGAGACAGAGTCACAAGCTGTCACCCTTGGTAGAGTTCTCTGGCATCACAGCTCGCAGCAACCTCAAACTCTTGGGCTTAAGTGATTCTCTTTCCTCAGCCTCCCAAGTAACTGGGACCACAGGTGCCCACCACAACACTTGGCAATTTTTTTGTTGTTGTTGCAGTTGTCATTGTTGTTTTAGCTGGCCCAGGCTTGGTTCAAACCCGCCAGCCTCAGTGTATGTGGCCGGCACCCTACCCACTGAGCTATGGGCACAACCCTACAATAACATTTTTAAAAGAGAAAAGTCCTTCAGATTCTTAAACTTCACTTATCTTGACCTCACATAGAACCTTAAGTGAGAAGGAATATTCGGCAGCCATCTTGTGATGATGAGGTGGAAACTGACATAGAAGAAGAGAATCCATGAGGCACAAAGAGGGCGTCATAAAAATTAAAATAGGCATATTTGATAAAGATAAAAATAGAAATGATCATTTCTATGATTCCAAATGTTATAGACTTTGATAAGAGAAACTATGAGAAGTTCAACCTTTGCAGATGAAAGAAAAACTGTTGAACCTGGATAAACAATTAAAGATGTTACGTGGGATAATTCTACAAATAAATTAAGAGAGAAAAATAGTAAATGGATTTTGAAGTATAGAGGCTAAAACACAGTTTATTATACTTCTAAGAGTCACTGCAGAAAGTTAGAACAGACAATTTAAGAAACGAATAATTTAAGAAGACAATATTGATAATTTTCCAAAACTGACTTAATTATTTAATTAAAAACTAAAGACTCACAGTGGGTCCCAACCAAAGTAAACAAGAACTAGTCAGTACTGAGACACATGACAGCAAAATTACTTTCCAGTGATGCCTGGCATCAAAATTATCACCTAGTGCATAAGAAATATATTACTAAAGATGTTGGGGATAAGCAAAAGATTGTATGTGAAGGAGTAAAACCCTGATCCCAGACAACAACATCACGTCCCAGGAAGTAGTGAAATGAGACCTTGAAAGTGCTGAGAGGGAATGATTATGAACACAGTTTTATAAGAATTATCTTTCTAGAATATAAGTGAAATAAAAGCTTTCTTAGAATGAAATCCTTGCCATCCTTCTGTCTTCAGTGAATGAATGGCCCTCAGTGGGAAGGCAGCATGGGGGGGGTGGGGTGCTAATTAAAGGATGTGATAAATGCATAGCTGAATAGATGCAACCCCTTTCTGTAAACATTAGCAGTAACTTAGTGTGGGTGGTTAGATATCTGGTGGAACTAAAAACTTTAAAACCATATAAAAATGAGAGAAGTTGTTGGATCATTTAAATCTTTTCAGGTGATTTTCCTTGCAGTATAGGGGTAAATAAAGGTATCTATTAATTTAATCTCTTCTGAAAACTAAAGTAGTTTAAATATAGAATATAATTATTATATCAATATTTTATTCTCTCTGGGAGACCAACACAGGAGGATCCCTTGAGCTCAAAATTTGAGACCAGCCTGAACAAGAGTGAGATGCTGCCTTTACTAAAAAGGAAAATAGAAAAATTAGACAGACTTTGTGGCAGGTACCTGGAGTCCCAGTTACTTGGGAAGCTGAGGCAGGAAGATCACTTGAACCCAAGAGTTTGAGGTTGCTGTGAGCTAAGCTGATGACATGGGGCTCTAGCCTGGGTGACAGGATGAGGCTCTGTATCAAAATATATATATAGGACTGAAGTCAGCTTTCCACAGAGGCTCCCATACAGAAGGACAGTTAAAGGACAGAAATTTGGCAACTAACCTGGTGGATTAGAGCTGCACCAAGAGAGAATGTTGAGGAATGCACATCAACCCTGCTGAGGTGAGCTACAACCCCAAGGATAAAAAACAAAAGGTACAAAATCCATAACCAAGTGGACGGGAGTCCCCTCCAGCATGAGAAGGGCTCTCAGTGCACCAAAAACAAACGAGCAGAGTTCAAAGACCCTCCCACTACACTCCACAGGACAGACCCTCTAAAAACTGGACCTACCTCCCCTACTAGGGTGCCACAGCCTTGTTCTGCCAGGCATAAAACTGTATAAAACTGTATATATTCTCTACCTGCAACCCCAAGCTCCCAGCACTCCCCTCCACTCTCACTCTGAGGTCTGGAGGCCTGTCCCCCAGGAGTCCAGATTCTTGGGTGATTTCTCAAGGGATGTGGACAGGGCTTAAACTGCAGCTGGTCAGTGCTGACTCTGGGCCACAGGAATGAGGAGAGGGTGGTCAGCTGAGAGGGAACCACACTGGAGCGGCAGGGTCCGGAAGTGCAGAGCAGCAGCTGTCTTTTAGCAATAATAGGGCTGACTCTGGGATGTTCTGAAACCACATTCCCTGTCTCCCTGGGCAACCATATGAGCCAGGCATCTACTCAGGTGGCAACCACCACAGAATAGATCTGGGATGGAAACGCAGGCCCCGTGAGTAAAGGGTTTCCCTGAGGCGGTACCGGCCTGGGTGGAGCGCGGGGACTAGAAATGCATGCACAGAGCCAGGAAGTTCCCAGGGTGGGGCTGACCCAGAAGACCACTTTACTGAGCCTAAGACACACCCGGCCATCAGGGGGTCATCAGCCTATAGACAAAGGAAGACAGGAGGCTAGAACTGACAGGTAACCGAATACAAACCTGCAGGAGCAAAGACAGGGCCTGAGGCGCAAGCTCTGGGAATTCAAAATGTCTTCTCTTCAGCAGGGGAATTTAGCAGGGACAGAAACAAATTCCTGCAAAGTTGTTCTGTTCTGTCAGTAACATCAATGGGGGGGGGGGGGAGGAGGCTACGAGAACTGAGTGAACACCCCCAGCCTCTATCAAGGGCCCAAGGTTGTCAGGCCTCACCTCCCCCTGCTGGATAGAGGCAGACCACAGTGGCCTGGCTGAGCAGACATAGATTTCTTTGAGATTCAGTCAGGTACAAACCCCTGTAGTATCTGTTCACTACAGGCAACTGGGTTAAAGCCCTGCAGGACTATCAGTGACTGGGTGTGACAGAGGTACAAGACAGGGAAGGAGGCACCAACCTTCCCAGACTGATCTATTTGCTGGGCGGGTCCTCCTGACACCACAGAGCACTGGAGCAAGCCATATCCGAGTAGTCACCAGATCCCTGCAATCCAGTTGCCAGAGACTTTTAAACTCTCCCACCTGAGACAGGTGCTGACTGAGACAATTGATTTGGACCATTTGAACTGAGCCAATCGCCCCAGGTTTATTCAGGTGGTGCCCTGGGTGTGTGGTTGTAGGAGGGTTTGATTTTCATTTTCCAGATTGTTGCCTCTGGGGGGCGGGTGACTTAATTGCTGGTTTCTCCACAGCTGAGACTGCAACCCAGAGTAACTGTTTCACTAGGGTTGAACATAGACCAGCTGAAAACAAGACAGAACCACTTAGCCCCACCACACCTAACAGGTTGCCAGTTTCTCAGGCCATAGCACTGTACGGGTCCTTGACAAAGCTCCAGAGGAAAATCAAATGGTGTAAAATAATCATTGGGTGGAATCAGTGGAAAAATTCTGGTAACATGAATAACCAGTATAGATTAACACCCCAAAGGAAAGATATGGCAGATGTAACTGAAAACCTATTCATAAATAGCAGGCCGAGATGTCAGAAATCAAATTCAGAATTTGGATTGCAAACAAGAGTAATAAAATGGAGGAAAATTTGGAATTAGAAATTCGAGCAGCAATTCAAAAGTTGGAATTAGAAATTCGAGGAGAAATCCAAAAATTGTCTCAAGAATTTAATGAATTTAAAGACAAAACCACCAAAGATTATGACACACTGAAACAAGAATTTGCAGCCCTCAAAGATCTGAAAAATACAGTAGAATCCCTCAGTAACAGAGTGGATCAGGCAGAAGAAAGGAATTCTGACATTGAAGACAAAGCCTTTGAACACTGCTAAACTCTCAAAGAGGAAGAGAAATGGAGAGCAAAAACGGATCATTCTCTAAGAGAGCTCTGGGATAATTCAAAGAAGGCTAATCCCCGCCTCATTGGAATCCCTGAAAGTGATGAAGTGGCCTCACAAGGCACAGAGGTCCTTCTCCATGAAATTATGAAAGAGAATTTTCCTGACATGCCAAGAGATTCTGAAATTCAGATAGCAGACAGTTTCAGAAACTCAGCATGACTCAATCTGAATAAGACATCCTCCAGGCATATCATAACTAACTACCCTAAAGTGAATATGAAGGAGAAAATACTGAAAGACGCCAGATGTAAGTATTCTATTTCCTACAAACGGAAGAATATTAGAATGACTGCAGATCTCTCTGCTGAAGCTTTTGAAGCCAGAAGATGGTGGTCATCAAATTTTAATCACCTAAAGCAAAATAACTTTCAACCCCGGACCATGTATCCAGCTAAACTGAGTTTCATTTATGATGGAGAAATTAAATACTTTAATGATATTCATATGTTAAATAAATTTGCCATAACCAAACCAGCTTTTCAGGATATTCTCAGACCTATCCTCCATAATGACCAGCCCAATCCTCTACCACAAAAGTAAACTCACACAGAAACTTTTGATCAAACTCCAAATTCCACAGTGGCAAAAGGATTAAAAATGTCCACTGGATTTTCAAAAAGCCTGATACCCAAAATTTTACCAGACTTATCAATATTCTCCATTAATGTGAACAGCTTAAACTGTCCTCTAAATAGGCACAGGTTAGCTGACTGGATACAGAAACTCAGGCCAGATATTTGCTACATACAAGAGTTACATCTTACCTTAAAAGACAAATATCGACTCTGGGTGAAAGGATGGTCATCCATATTTGAGGAAAATGGTAATCAGAAAAAAGCAGGTATTGCAATTGTATTTGCAGATACAATAGACTTTAAACCAACAAAAGTAAGGAAGGATAAGAATGGTCACTTCATATTTGTTAAGGGTAATAATATGATGAGATTTCAATTATTAATAATTATGCACCCAACCACAATGCACTTCTATTTATAAGAAAAACTCTAACAGACATGAGCAACTTGATTTTCTTCAGCTCCATAATAGTCGGAGATTTCAACACTCCTTTGGCAGTGTTGGATAGATCCTTCAATAAGAAGCTGAGCAAAGAAATTTTAGATTTAAACCTAACCATCCAACATTTGGAATTAGCAGACATCTACAGAACATTTCATCCACAAAACTGAACACATACATCTCATCAGCCCATGGAACATACTCCAAAATTGATCACATCTTAGGTCACAAGTCTAACCTCCGTAAATTTAAAGGAATAGAAATTATTACTTGCATCTTCTCAGACCACCATGGAAAAGTTGAACTCAGTAACAACAGGAATCTGCATACTCATACAAAAACATGGAAGTTAAATAACCTTCTGCTGAATGATAGCTGGGCCAGAGATGACATTAAGAAGGAAATTGCCTAATTTTTGGAACAAAACAATAATCAAGACATGAATTATCAGAACCTCTGGTATACCGCAAAGGCAGTCCTAAGAGGAAAATTTATAGCACTGCAAGCCTTCCTCAAGAGAACAGAAAGAGAGGAAGTTAACAACTTAATGGGGCATCTTAAGCAAATGGAAAAGGAAGAACATTCCAACCCCAAACCAAGTAGAAGAAAAGAAATAACCAAAACTGAGCAGAATTAAATGAAATTAAAAACAAAAGAATTACACAACAAATCAATAAATCAAAAAGTTGGTTTTTTGGAAAGGTCAATAAAATAGATAAACCTTTGGCTAACATAACCAGGAAAAAAAGAGTAAAATCTCTAATCTCATCAATCAGAAACGACAAAGATGAAATAACAACAGATTCCTCAGAAATTCAAAAAATCCTTAATGAATATTACAAGAAACTTTATTCTCAGAAATATGAGAATATGAAGCAAATTGGCCCATACTTGGAAACACATCACCTACCAAGACTTAGCCAGAATCAAGTGGAAATTTTGAACAGGCCAATATCAAGTTCTAAAATAGCACCAACCACACAAAACCTCCCTAAAAAGAAATGCCCAGGACCAGATGGCTTCATGTCAGAATTCTACCAAACCTGTAAAGAGGAATTAGTACCTATACTACTCAACCTGTTCCAACAGGTAGAAAAAGAAGGAAGACTACCCAACATGTTCTATGAAGCAAACATCACCCTGATCCCCAAACCAGGAAAAGACCCAACAAGAAAATTATAGACCAATATCACTAATGAATATAGATGCAAAAATATTCAACAAGATCCTTACAAACAGAATCCAGCAACACATCAAACAAATTATACATCATGACCAAGTCTGTTTTATCTCAGGGTCTCAAGTCTGGTTCAATATCCGTAAATCTATAAGTATAATTCAGCACATAAACAAATTAAAAAACAAACACCATATGATTCTCTCAATTAAAGCAGAAAAAGATTTTGATAATATCCAGCATACCTTCATGATCAGAACACTTAAGAAAATTGGTATAGAAGGGACATTTCTTAAACCGATAGAGGCCATCTACAGCAAACCCACAGCTCATATCGTATTGAATGGAGTTAAATTGAAATCATTTCCACTCAGATAAGGAACCAGACAGGGCTGCCCATTGTCTCCATTGCTCTTTAACAATGTAATGGAAGTTTTAGCCACCACAAATAGGAAAGAAATGGTGATCAAGGCTATCCATATAGGGTCAGAAAAGATCAAACTTTTGCTCTTCACAGATGATATGATTGTATATCTGAAAAACACCAGGGATTCACTCTTAGAAATGATCAAGGAATACAGCAGCGCCTCAGGTTACAAAATCAACATTCCCAAATCAGTAGCCTTTATATATACCAACAATAGTCAAGCTGAAAAAACAGTTAAGGACCCTATTCCATTCACAGTAGTGCCAAAGAAGATGAAATATTTGGGAGTTTATCTAACAAAGGACATGAAAGATCTCTATAAAGAGAACTATGAAACTCTGAGAAAAGAAATAGCTGAAAATGTTAACAAATGGAAAAACATACCATACTCATGGCTGGGAAGAATCAACATTGTTAAAATGTCCATGCTACCCAAAGCAATATACAATTTCAATGCAATCCCTATTAAAGCTCCACTGTCATACTTTAAAGATCTTGAAAAAATAATACTTTGTTTTACGTGGAATCAGAAAAATCCTCGAATAGCCAAGGCATTACTCAGAAATAAAAACAAAGCAGGAGGAATCACACTACCAGACTTCAGACTATGCTACAAATTGATAGTGATCAAAACAGCGTGGTACTGGCACAAAAACAGAGAAGTAGATGTCTGTAACAGAATAGAGAACCAAGAGATCAATCCAGCTACTTACCGTTATTTGATCTTTGACTAGCCAATTAAAAACATTCAATGGGGAAAATATTCTTTATTCAACAAATGGTGCTGTGTGAACTGGCTAGCAACCTGTAGAAGACTGAAACTGGACCCACATCTTTCACCATTAACTAAGATAGACTCTTAATGGATTAAAGATTTAAACTTAAGACATGAAACCATAAAAATACTAGAAGAGAGTGCAGGGAAAACTCTTGAAGAAATCAGTCTGGGTGAGTATTTTATGAGGAGGACCCCCCGGGCAATTGAAGCAGCTTTAAAAATACACTACTGGGACCTGATCAAACTAAAAAGCTTCTGCACAGCCAAGAACACAGTAAATAAAGCAAGCAAACAACCCTTGCTTTAATGGTTGTCTTTGACAATGGTTTAATAACCAGAATCTACATAGAACTCAAACGTATAAGCAAGAAAAGAACAAGTGATCCCATCTCAGCCTGGGCAAGGGACTTGAAGAGAAACATCTCTGAAGAAGACAGGTGCACGGCCTACAGACATATGAAAAAATGTTCATCATCTTTAATCATCAGAGAAATGCAAAT
>CAUYPK010008683.1:0-15112 GCA_963574355.1 Loris lydekkerianus | reverse complement strand
TTAAATCCAAATGTTGGATGGTTAGGTTTAAATCTAAAATTTCTTTGCTCAGCTTCTTATTGGAGGATCGATCCAACACTGCCAAAGGAGTGTTAAAATTTTCAACTATTATGGAGCTGGAGGAAATCAAGTTGCTCATGTTGTTAGAGTTTCTGTTATAAATTGAGGTGCATTCTGGTTGGGTGCATAAATATTAATAATTGAATTCATCATATTGAGTATAACCCTTAACAAATATGAAGTGACCATTCTTATCCTTCCTTACTTTTGTTGGTTTAAAGCCTATTGTCTCTTCAAATAGATTGCAACATCTGCTTTTTTTTGATTACCATTTGCCTGAAATATTGACAACCATCCTTTCACCCTGAGTCTATATTTATCATTTAAGGTAAGATGTGACTCTTGTATGCAGCAAATATCTGTCCTGAGTTTTTGTATCCAGTCAGCAAACCTGTACCTCTTTAGAGTACATTTTAAGCCATTCACATTAATTGAGAATATTGATAAGTCTGGTAAAATTTTGGGTATAAAGTTTTACGAAAGTCCAGTGGACATTTTTAATCCTTTCGCCACTGTGGAAGTTGGAATTTGATCAAAAGTTTCTGAGTGAGTTTACTTTTGTGGTAGGGAATAGGGCTGGTCATTATGGAGGATAGTTCTGAGAATTTCCTGAAGAGCTGGTTTGTTTATGGCAAATTTCTTCAACATATGAATGTCATTAAAATATTTAATTTCTCCATCATAAATGAATCTCAGTTTAGCTGGATCCAGGATCCAGGGTTGAAAGTTATTTTGCTTTAGGATATTAAAAGCCTATGACCACCCTCTTCTGGCTTGAAAAGTTTCAGCAGAGATCTGCAGTCATTCTAATATTTTTCCTTTTTTAGGTAATGGATTTCTTACATCTGGCGGCTTTCAGAATTTTCTCCTTCATATTAGCTTTAGTGAAGTTAATTATGATATGCCGGGGGGATGTCTTATTCAGATTGAGTCATGCTGGGGTTCTGAAAATGTCTGCTATCTGAATTTCAGAATCTCTTGGCATTTCTGGAAAATTCTCTTTATTATTTCATGTAGAAGTGCCTCTGTGCCTTGTGAGGCCAATTCATCACTTTCAGGGATTCCAGTGAGGTGGATATTAGCCTTCTTCGAATAATCCCAGAACTCTAAAGGCTTTGTCTTCAATGTCAGAAATCCTTTCTTCTGATTGATCCACTTTGTTACTGAGGCCTTCTACTGTATTTTTCAGATCTTTGAGGGCTGCAAAATCTTGCTTCAGTGCCTCAAAATTTTGGTGGTTTCATCTTTAAATTCGTTAAATTCTTAAGACAACTTTTGAATTTCTCTTCGAATTTCTAATTCTGATTTGAATTACTCCTCAAAATTCTAATTCCAAATTTTCCTCCGTTCTATTAATCTTTTTTGCAATCCAAATTCTGAATTCGATTCCTGACATCTCGGACATGTTTTTGAATGGGATCTTGAGTTACATTAGCCATATCTTTCCTTGGGGGAGGGGTTATCTATTCTAGTTATTCATGCTACCAGAGTTTTTCCACTGATTCTGGCCCATGATTGTTTTACACCATTTGATTTTTCCCTTGGAGCTTTGTCGAGGACCTGTACAGTGCTACAACCTGAGATACTTGTGTCCTGTTTGGTGTGGTGGGGCTGAGTGGTTGTGTCTTGTTTTCATTTGGTGTCTGTTCGACCTTAGTGAAACAGTTACTCTGGCTTGAAGTCTCAGCTGTGGAGAAATACCAGCAATTAAGTCACCCCGCCCTCCACAGGCAACAATTGAAAAAGGAAAATCTAACCTTCCTGCAACCACACACCCAGGGCATCGCCTAAATAGTCCTTGGGCAATTGGCTCAGTTCAAGAAGTCCAAATCAATTGTCTCAGTCACCAAGCTGTCTCAGGTGGGAGAGTTTAAAAGGTCTCTGGCAACTGGATCACAGGGGTCTGATAACTACTCTAATATGGCTTGCCCTGGTGCTCTGTGGAGTCAGGAGGACCAACCCAGCAAATAGATCAGTCTGGGAAGGTTGAGGCCTCCTTTCCCACCTTGCCCCTCTATCACACCCAGTCACAGATAGCCACACAGGGCTGTGACTCAGTTGACTCATCTGTAGTGAACAGATACTTCAGGCTTTTGTACCTGCCTGAATCACAAGGAAATCTATTTCTGCTCAGCCAGGCCATTGCGCTCTGCCTCTATCTAGCAGGGGGACATGAGGCCTGACAAGCTCAGGCACTTGATGGAGGCTGGGGGGTGTTCACTCAGTTCTAGCCCCACCCCTGATTGATGTTACTGACAGAACAGAACAGAACAACTTTGTGGGAATTTGTTTCTGTTCCTGCTAAATTCCCCTGCAGAAGAGAAGCTGTTTTGAGTTCCCAGATCCTGCACCTCATGCCCTGTCTTTGCTCCCGCAGGTTTGTATTCAGTTAGCTGTCAGTTCTAGCCACCTGTCTTCCTTTGTCTATAGGCTGACAATCCCCTGATGGCCAGGTGCATCTTAGGCTCAGTAAAGCGGTCTTCTGGGTAAGCCCCACCCTGGGTACCTCCCGGCTCTGTGTGTGCATTTCTAGTCCCCGTGCTCCACCTAGGCCTATACCACCTCAGGCAAACACTTTACTCATTGAGCCTGCATTTCCATCCCAGATCTTTTCCATGGTGGTTGCCACCTGAGTGGATGCCCGGCCTCCTCTGGTTGCCCAGGGTGACAGGAGGTGTGTCTTCAGAATATTCGTGCGTGAGCCCTATTGTTGCCTAAAGGAGGTTGCTGCTCTGTGCCTTGGGGCTCCGCCATTCTGGTGTGGTTCCCTCTCAGGTGACCGTTCTCTCCTTACTCCCATGCCATACAGTCAGCACTGACCAGCTGCAGTTTAGGCCCTGTCCACACCCCTTAAAAAATCACCTGAGCATCTGGACTCCTGGGGGACAGGCCTACAGACCTCAGAGTGAGAGTGGAGGGGAGTGCTGGGAGCTCAGATTTGAAGGTAGAGAATATATACAGTTTTATACAGTTTTATGCCTGGCAGGAGAATGCCATGGCACCCTAGTAGGGGAGGTAGGTCCAGTTTTTAAAGATTCTCTTTTGTGGAGAGTAGTGGCAGGACCTTTGAACTCTGCTTTTTTGTTTGTGGGGCACTCTTTTGTTTGCATCCTTGGGGTCGCAGCTCCCCTCAGCAGTGTTGATGTGCATTCTTCAACCTTCTGTCTTGGTGAAGCTTAAATCCACCAGGTTACTTGCTAATTTCTGTCCTTTAACTCTTCTTGTGGATGGGAGCCTCTATGGAAAGCTGGCTTCAGTCAACCTTCTTGTCTCTGCCCCTCACTTATTTCAATTCTTACCTTATATTTTTTCAGGAAGGCAAATGGAAAGTACACAGGAAGGAAGATGAACTACGGCAAAGCCTTTGTCATATGATAGTGACTTTGCGGGCTCGCCATGCGTGAGGCCATGTGTGTGGCTCACCCTCAGTGGCCAGTCAGGGTTTCTCTATGAGAAAGTGGAGAGGAGCTTGCGGAACCACTCTGCCTCTGCTTCACTGTACACTACTCCACATACAGTACATGCAAACCATATTGCACTTCCTTTATTCGTAGTTCCTTCCAATTGTCACTCACCTTGGTGTCCACTGATGTGGGGGTAGAGATTCTTTCCAAAAGGGAAACATGCTCATGCCACTTTCCTGTGCAAAACCCACTGATGTTAGGTAAGATGTATAAGTCTTAAGCTGTTGTACAATATCCTCCTTTTCTCTCCAACTTTCTTCTTTTCTGTATTTTTCATATCAAATTAACATGAAGGTCCAAATGTTTACGTTACATTGTTTTCAATTCTAAGATAAAGTTTAAATTGTAGTTGAGCCCTTCACCAGGGGGTGTGCTGAATCATTTGTAGATAAAAATAGTTTATATAGCTACAATAAAAGCTGGTATTTATAGCTTCTGCTATGTGTCATAACTTGTGATAGTCTACATAGTTAATCCTTGGTTTGTCCCCCTCCAGGTCAGCAATCCAATTAGCATCTCAGACACAGTCCCTAAAGCATAGGTCCAATTTAAATAGTCCCATACTCAATCACACACACACACACACACACACACACACACACACACACCTTTGTTTTAGAAACTTAACTCAGGAGTTACATTTTTGGGATGCAACTAAATGTGAGGTACAAAGTGGAGTGGGGAAATTGCAGCCTTCTGATTTCAAGATTCCTCCTTTTTAAGCACCAAAGAGGTAACAAAAGCTTTGTCTTTTATTGATGCATCCCTTTTATTTTATCTTAGTTTAGTTTAGTTTAGTTTTTTGAGACAGAGTCACACTATGTTGCCCTCAGTAGAGTGCCCTGGCATCATACCTCACAGCAACCTCATACTCTTGGTCTTAAGCAATCTCTTGCCTCAGCCTCCCAAGTAGCTGGGACTACATATGTCTGCTACAATGCCCAGCTAGTTTTTTGTTGTAGTTGTCATTTTGTTTGGCAGGCCTGGGCTGGGTTCAAACCTGCCAGCCCCACCGTATGTGGCTGTCACCCTAGCCCTAGCTCCCTGAGCCACAGGTGCCAAGCTGATGCATCTCTTTTAATTAAATAATTTGTTCTGCAAAAATTGGATTCCAAAAATCACATCATAACAAAGATATTTGTACCAGAATGTTTATTGCAGCCCTATTCATAATTGCTAAGTCATGGAAAAAGCCCAAGTGCCCATCGATCCACAAATGGATTAATAAATTGTGGTATATGTACACCATGGAATATTATGCTGCCTTAAAGAAAGATGGAGATTTTACCTCTTTTATGTTTACGTGGATGGAACTGGAAAATATTCTTTTCAGTAAAGTATCTCAAGAATGGAAGAAAAAGTACCAAATGTACTCAGCCCTACTATGAAACTAATTTAGGGCTTTCACATGAAAGCTATAACCCAGTTACAACCTAAGAATATGGGGAAGGGGGAGAGGGAGGGGTGGGAGGGGGGAGGAGGGTAGAGGGAGGGGGACAGATGGGATCACACCTGTGGTGCATCTTACAAGGGTATATGTGAAACTTAGTAAATGTGGAATGCAAATGTCTTAGCACAATAACTAAAACAACACCAGGAAGGCTATGTTAACCAGTGTGATGAAAATGTGTCAAATGGTTTATGAAGCTAGTGTATGATGCCCCATGATCATATCAATGTACACAGCTGATTTCATTAAAATAAAAAATAAAACTAAAAAAAAAAAAAGAAATAAATTCTTCAGTAACTCAAAAAATGGAATGGTTTTAGGGAATGTAGTTAACACTGCTTAATAGTAAAGCTTGTTCAGAAAAGTGAAATTCAATAGGAAGTCACATTTCTCATGTAAAAGGGCAGAATATAACCAGCTCTTCATTTCATGTAGCAAATCTCATAACTTAGTGGGAAATGCACAACTGCGGGGCCACAGAAGCCTCCTGCAACTGAGCAAACACACAGCTTAAAAAATAAATAATAAAACAGAGATATAAAATAGTGTATGAGTCATATAATCATACAATGCAAGGCAAAGTGAAATGGAATTTTTCATATACTAGAAAGCATGTATTAAAGATCAGATTGAATACTGGAATGTTAGCCCCCTGTCAGATCTGGGCCAGATGGCTGTCCTGTTCTGGGGAGATCTTTTGCAGATGGCAGAAAAATCAGAGATGCAAATTGCTGCTATGAGCCCAGATTCTCAGTCAAAAACGTGCATAATTGGAAGGTTCTACCCTTTAAAGAAATTGATCAATGTTAGGCCAAAGTAATTAAAGGAAACTTCAAGCAAAAACATTACAGAAGATTAATAGTCTGAAAATAAAAATAAGTGCCTTAAAATGAGCAGATCTGATGTGAAACCACAGCTATGAGGTTCCCTTAGCAGAAGATGATCTGACCCAAAAGAAAGAGAACCTGTGTCAGAGCAAAACAGAGTCACTGGTTAATTCCTCTCTGTAATTCCCGGTTGAGGTAAAACTAGAAAGGCTGGTAGTAGAATCCAAAGAACAGGATCCGCCAGGGATCCTGTTCAATGCTAAATTTAATTCAATTCAATGCTAAACTTAAATGTTCAATTCAATGCTAAACTTAAATGTTAGGTAATGTGGGTTTGTTCAAACATTATTTTTCAAAACTTTATTTTTATTTTTGTAATTCCTTAAGTTAAGCCTCTTTCAAATATTATAATTTGTGGAGATATCTGAAGTAAAGAAGGCCTGTCTCCTGGGTATGGTTCATTTTTATTTCAAAATATTAAGTGCACGCCAAAGACTTTGTTACATGAATACATTCTGTAATGCTGAAGTCAGTGCTTTCAGTGGCCTGAAGGGGAGTGTTCGTTGTACCAAAAGGTAAATTTTTATTCCTCTCCTCCCTCCCACTTTCCCCTCTCTTACTTCCAACATCCTTTATGTCTTTTTCAGCCCGTGTGCACCATTGTTTATTAGTGAGAATATGTGTTTTTCTTCATTCTTGAGATACTTTACTTAAAATAATGGTCTCCTGTTCCATCCAAGTTCTGCAAATGACATTATTTCATTCCTTTGTATGGCTGAGTAGTACTCCATCATTTACTCACACACACCCCCCACATTTTCTTCGTCCCCTCATGTATCAATGGACACTTAGGTTGATTCTGTAACTTTGAAGTTGTGAATTGTGCTATGATCAACATTTGAGTTCGGGTGTCTTTTTGATAAAGTGATTTCTTATTCTTTGGGTAGATACACAGTAGTAGGAATGCTAGATCAAATAGTACGTCTACTTTGAGTTCTTCAAAGTATCTTCGTACTGTTTTTCATACAGGCTGTAGTACTTTTCAGTCCTACCAACAAGCAACACTTCTTCCCTACATCCACATCAGCATCCATTGCTTTTTGACTTTTTAATAATGGCCATTCTGACAGGAGTAATGTGGTAACTCACTGTGGTTTTAATTTGTACTTCTCTGATAATGAGTGATACTGAACACTTTTTTTTTATGTGTCTTTTGCTCATTTGTCTGTCTTTTTTGGGGGGGGTGGGAGGAATTCAGTGTGTTGATTATTTGTACAAATTGGAGTACTTACATCCTACTAATTAACATAGCCTTCACCTCATCTCATTTACGCAATTACAGGGTTAAGACATTTGTGTTCTACACCTGATAGATCCAACTTGTACTTTCAATATACTCTATACGTGTGGCACCACCATTAACCCTCCCTTTATATCAAACTACCTCCTCCCTTCCCCTCCCCCTCCTTTTCTCTTCTTCACAACTGGGCTATAGTTGTGATTCATCTTTCATATGAAAGTGTGAGTGATTATAAATTGGTAGTACTGAGTACATTGGATATTTTTTTCCCATTCCTGAGATACTTTACTAAGAAGAATATTTTCCAGCTCCATCCATGTAAACATAAAAGAGGTAAAATCTCTATCTTTTTTAATGCTGCATAATATTCCATGTTATACATATACCACAATTTGTTAATCCATTCATGGGTTGATGGGCACTTGAGGTTCTCCCATGACTTGGCAACTATGAATTGAGCTGTAATGAACAATGTGGTGCAAATATCTTTGTTGCCAAATGATTTTTGGTCTTTTGGATATACACCTAGAAGAGGAATCGCAGGATCAAATGGCAGGTCTACATTTAGGTCCCTGAGTGTTCTCCAAACTTCCTTCCAAAAGGAATTTGCATTCCCTCAGCAGTGAAGTGTTCCCTTTTCTCCACATCCATGCCAACATCTGTAATTTTGGGGGTTTGTGAGGTGGGCTACTCTTACTGGATTTAGATGGTTATCTCAAAGTGGTTTTGGTTTGCATTTCTCTGATGATTAAAGAAGATGAGCATTTTTTTTTTTTTTTTTTGATGTGTCTGTAGATTGTGCACCTGTCTTCTTCAGAGAAGCTTCTGTTCATGTCTTTTGCTCAAAATGAAATTGGGTCACCTGTTTTTTTCTTATTAATAAGTTTGAGTTCTCTGTGGATTCTGGTTATCAGACCTTTGTCAAGAACATAACCTACAAAAATCCTCTCCCATTCTGAGGGCTGTCTATTTGCTTTACTTAGTGTGTTCTTGGCAGTGCAGAAGCTTTTTAATTTGATCAGATCCCAGTAATGTATTTTTGGTGTTGCTTCAATTGCCCTGGGGGTTGGGGGCGTCCTCCTCATAAAGTATTTTCCCAGGCCAATTTTTTCAAGTGTTTCCCCTGCACTCTCTCCAAGAACTTTTAGTTTCATGTCTTAAGTTTAAGTCCTTGAGCCATTTAGAGTCAACTTTTGTTACAGGAGATAGGTGTGGGCCCAGTTTCAGTCTTCTACAGGTCACCAGCTAATTCACCCAGCACCATTTGTTAAATAGGGAATCCTTCCCCCAATTTATATTTTTGATAGGCTTATCAAGATCAAATGACAGTAAGTGTCTGGATTCACCTCTTGGTCTTCAATTCTGTTCCATAAATCTACCTCTCTATTTTTGTGCCAGTATGATGATGTTTTGATCACTATCGATTTACAGTATAGTCTGAAGTCTGGAAGCACGATTCCTACCAATTTGTTTTTATTTCTGAATAATGTCTTACCTATTCGAGGTTTTCTCTGTTTCCATATAAAATGAAGTACTAGTTTTTCCAGATCTTTAAAGTATGACAGAGGTGTTTTAATAGGGATTGAATTAAATATGTAGATTGCTTTAAGTGGTATAGACATTTTAAAAATGTTGATTCTTCACAGCCATGAGCATGGCATATTTTTCCATTTGTTAACATCTTTAGCTATTTCTTTTCTCAGAGTTTCATATATCTCTTTATAGGGATCTTTCATGTTAGATACACTCTGAGATATTTCATCTTCTTTGTTACTATTGCAAAGGAAATAGAGTCCTTATTGTTTTTTTCCCTTGACTATTGTTGGTAAATATAAAGGCTGCAGATTTGTGCATGTTAATTTGTATCATGAAACTTTGCTGTATTCCTTGATCACTTCTAGGAGTTTTGTAGTTGAGCCCCTGGGGTTTTCCAGGTATACAATCACATCATCTGTGAAGAGTGACAGTTTGATTTCCTCTGGTCTTATTGGTCTAGAAGTCTTTCTTCTCAGCTCCTAAAAAATTAGTCTTTCATTTCAGCTCCTAAAAAAATTATTTAAGTGAATCCTTAATTACTGCTACATCTCAGTTTTCTCTCTAGTCATCATTTGAAGCTCTTTGAGAAGATTTTTGGCCTTCCAAATTTACCTTTTAGTCCTGTAATTTTAAATTTATTGTATTTTGGTATCTTTTTCTTTTTATTTCTTTTCTTTTCTTTTACTTTTTTTTTTTTTGCAGTTTTGGCCAGGGCTGGGTTTGAACCTGCCACGTCCGGCATATGGGGCTAGCACCCTACCCCTTTGAGCCACAGGTGCTGCCCTCTTTTTCTTTAATCTATAATCAGATTTTCTCAATTTCATCTTGGAGGCCTCATTTTTCCCCTTTCAAATAACCAATAATTTAATTTGTAGAAGTATTATTTTGCTGACAACATGCTCGTAAGCATTTTCTTTTCAATTCCCTTCTGTCTGTATCTTCACTTTTTCCTGCAGTTTTTCTTTTGTTCATTATTATCATTTCATTTGTACTGTGGGTTTTCAAATAGCAAACCTTTGCCCATTGATTTTTTTTTTTTTTTTTTTTTTTTAAGAAAGACCTATGCTGCTTAATGTTGCTGCTACTGTGGATGTTCTAACCTGTTGTGTGGACACGTTTGCGTGTTTGTTCCCCAAATGTGTCACTTTCTTAAATGGGTGGTTTTAGAGCTCTGCTTCAATGTGGGGGTTGATACATTAACAATGGTCTTTGCTTTGAGTAAGGCAAAGTAATCCTAACCCTAACCCTAGAGAGCAAAGGAGGTTGGGCTCTGCTCTCCAAATACCATACTAAAATCTTCATCTTTCCTCAAAAACTTAGAGACTTTTTCTTTTAGATTTTGTTTAAGACAAAAATATAAGCTAAGAGTTGTCTTGGAACTGGAAACTGTCCCAAACCTAAAAATTTGGCCTTGCCAAGGCTATGCTCGTCATCACTGTGTACCACATCAGCTTTGAAATTCTAGCTATCTTTCTACTGAGCTTTTTTGTTGCTCACCTTTATAAAATTTCAGAAAAACCTTGCTTTATTTTCTCAAGATTTTCTCACTAGCTTTCTTTTATAAATAAAGCATGAAACAGCCAAAACAATATGTTATTTTAGAGCAAGTGAATAGAACTTCTTTGTTCGTTTTTCTCCAAGGAGAGAAGAAAAATCAGTCTCTTTTATATCTCTACACACAGTTGACATTTACTTATATTCATATTAATGAATACATTATGTCTTTTGAATTTGTGCTTTCTTTTTAAATAATATGTTCACTTTACAATGTATGTTAATTTATAACACTTTCTTAGATTTAAGAATTCTCAGTTTAAGCAAATTAGAAATACACATGTACATCCAACAAATTTTTCAAAAAGATTAGTAGATGCATTGAAGAATAAAATATTAGCAGTTGGCTCATTTAACAAGCTTTTTTGAAACTCCAATAACTTATTACTTTAGTTCGTACTTGAGATTAGTAGCATGGATTTGAACTAAAATAATAAACATATCCCCTGATCATCCCAGTTCTATACCTGATGACAATAACAAAACTTTAAAAAATATTAGCCTTTCTTTAAAGACATCATTCATTTATTTTATCCTTATAAAATTTTCCTTTTTTTCTCTTTAAGAATTTATTGATTCCTCCTTTCATAACAGATGAATCTATTTTCAAGTCTACTTTTGCTTTCTTTGTGTCAATAATACAATCATTATTCTCATCACTAAGATCTGGTTTATTATCTGTTAAGAACAAATATTCCTCACACTCAGTTCTTCAATAGTTGATTTTCCTTATTTATGTTCTCAGTAGGCATATCCTCTTCACTTATTGAAATGAAAATTCATTCTTTTCCATAAAAGAATTATCATCCATCAAATTAATCTACCTTGATTATCATTTCCCCCTTCATTACTGCAATCTGAAATTCATATTTGTCTATTTCTTAATTAGCTGGTACATATCCCGAGGGTTTTTGGCATTTTCTGGTGCTTAGAAACATGTAGTACAAGACAGACATACTACCAAATGAACTGATATGTAAATAGACTTTATCCCTAAGAGCTCCTGAGCTTGAAAAGGATAACAGCTTTATTGGATATAACCCCTTCTATTTAAATGATACCCAATTCATGCCAAAGATACACCATTTATCCATGTTTTATCTATTCATCACAGCTTAACAAGACAATTTGCCCAACACGTAATAGATTTTATAAATGGTGTATTTTCTTCAACTGAAACCAAAGTAGCATCAATATCTAAAATGAGAATGGGGAGGGGATGATAAGAAATTTTATGGATGTCTAACTCATCTGTTTGGAAAGCCAAGCATTCAATAAAGCAATTTGGCTTTAGCAATGTCTCCCCCAATGGCAAAGGCTGATGTGCTGGCAGGATGATTTATTGGAGACTGAAATCAACTGGAAGATGTAGCTAAGCACCTTACAAAAGATTATGTGGTAATGCAATAAGGATTAAGTGAAGCCATTGCATTTACATTTAACTATAGCACATTGCTTCCACATGCTCTGGACTATAGGAAGAGAAACATTTTTAAAAAGTTTTTATAATTCCAAAGCATGAAACTTCAAAAAAGTGTGGGGTCAATTAATTGGAAAAAATTTTTAAATGGAATTTTGACTACACAAAGTTAGGAAGAGGCAAAAGACACAGTCTTTCAGTCAGTTTATCTCTCTAATGGAAAATAGTTTTTAATATGAAAGAATAACAAGGTTTACTGATGGACTGTACATTTAAATGTGTAATGAAAATGTAGTTTTGTATACAAAATGTAGTTTTGTGCAAATGTAATTTTGTCAACCAAAATCTGTTCCTTTTATAAAATAGATTTTTTACAATGTGTATATATACAAAAAATGTTGAATAGAATATGTGTAGGAGATACTATGCAGACATAAGGAGAAAAATATTTATGATATTATATTGGTTTTAGACAGGAGAAGAGAGTTAATGCTTTAACAAGAAATATCATCTTATGTCATGATTACTGAGTTGACACAGATGATGATCTATACCCAATGGTCATCAATAATTTTCAAGTTCTTTGTCAAAAATTCTGCAATAATCTGATTTTAAAAGGTGCATTCTCCTACCTACCTTAACAACTAGTCTTCAAGATTCCAGATCAGGAATTGAAAAATGTATTTATCAAATTATCTCCTAAAATTCTTATGGATAATGTGTGTAAATGTAGATGGAGTGAATGTGCCATTAGGCAAATTTGTAACGGCCTAATATCTGTATTTAAGAAGTGCTAAGAAAGATACAGACAGCTAACTAGAAAGTGACTTGTAACTGCACAGTCTAGAATCTTCTCTCACTTCTGAATCTTTAATACATATTTGAATAATAATCTTGATGTTTTGAGTATTATAGAGATGAGAAATACGTTTTATATTCCGAATGATGATATTGGGTTCCAAATGGATCAAATTTATAATATTAACATAATAATACCACAGTCAATTATATTATAAAAATACAAAAAAGTTGAGAAGATCATAACAAGAAATTTATTAGAAGAAAAAAATAATGATTTATTGGTTTCAGTTGATCACAAGTTCAAGTCAAAGTATGTTATTCACTTCTAAACATAACATTCACTTCACAACATATTCACTTCACAATATAAACATCTGCACTGTTACAGAAAACACTAGGACTCAAAATTCTGTAGCAAACTGTCAGGTTTTGGGCACTAACGAGGATGGCAGGCAATGTGAAGTAATTAACTTATTCGTTTGACAAAGATTCTGTGCACCACCTATTCTGTATCTACATCTATCTGGTGATAAGAAAGATATGAGTGTCTGAATGTATATAGGAAAGGGACAAATATGAGATAATTAATGAAATTTACTGTGAAAGCTTTTAAAATCAATTATAGTATTTGATAACAGCATATTACAGAAAGCCCTAAATTAACTTATTCTGGATCATCTCACTTTCCCCCAGTCTTCTGGAGGATCCAAATGGGAATTCATGTTGTCGTTCTAGTTGTATCTTCGTATGATGTAAACCCTTCACTATTTTAGCCCTATAGTTACTTTTGTGGTTGAGTGAGTATATCAGTTTGCATTGTGGCAGTGTCCCCAAGCACAGAAGCTGACTGTTGGGCATAATGCATGTAACAAAGGCTGTCATCCCAGGTAAAATCTTCTTAAGGAAAAAGGAAACTGAGGCAGAATAAAATGTGGAACAGTGAGTGAAACTGAAGCTAGAAGTAATAGTATGAAAACAGAGAGTTGTCTCTTCAAACTTACCAGGTATTTGTTGAATAAATCCTTTTGGGTGATGAGATGAGTTAATTAAGGAAGGCACACACTGGCTCCTTCTAGAAACCTGGAACTGAATTCATTCATAGTAAATCTGATAAAAAATAGCATACATTTGATGATATTGGGGTTTCACAATCTAAATATGTAATCACATATTTATTTTTATACTGTTTCTCCCCCTGCTTATTGATCTACCTTCTATAACTGTTTTTGGATGTTATGTATTGGGTTATGCTATATAAGAGTTTACCAAATGTTGAGGTTGGGCCTAGTCTAAAATGCAGTGAGATACGATTAGCTGGTTATAATTAAAATTATACAATATAATCTATAAATCCACAGCCTCATTTATGTAAAGATGTCATTACATTCTTTGCTAGAAGTGGCTAATGTGTGAGTGCAGCACTGTGAGCTCTGTCCACACACACGCTTTCCTCAGAATATCGTTACATGTGACCACATGAAATGCGACTAGTGTGAGGTGCCCCGACCATTCCTAGTGAATATTTGTGAAGTTCAGCATTTATGTAAATTTGAATTTTAAAAATACCTATATAAATATTTTCTTCCTGCAATTTATCATCATTGTGCAGACCAGCGCCCTACAGGAAACCCAGGAGAAGGTGAATCATTCCTCTCTATCTGTATCACAGCCAATGTGCTCTGAGGCTTCACTCTCAGAAATGTCTGTGATTCTGATGGAAACATTCTTATAGCCTGTTCTCTGCAGAGGAGTACAAAATAATTGAGTAGATGCCGTATTAACCTAAGAGTTGGGAATAAAATTAATGCACTTTGAATATACATATATTGCAATAGCATTATCAGATATTTTTCTATATTCTCAAAATTGCAGGGAAACTGTCCTCCCAAAAATATGAGCTTCTCCTGAATATGTGCTCTGAGTAAGTAAAGATATGAATGAATAGTCAAGCACTAGCAATGTGTTGGCATTATGAAAAGATCTGTGCACATTCAGCTTGCCCTTGACTTATCTATGTTCCATCCCTTACTCAGATCCCTTATTTACTTAATTGCTAGTGTTATACTTATTTTTATAAGAAATCTCAAATGTTTATGGATGCTAGAAGATGGAGAATGAGAGATAAGAGATGATCACCATGATTGCAGATAACCACTGCACAAGTACAATTGTAAAAACTACCTAATTTAATGTCACATGCCAGCTTTTATTATGAAAATGATAAATGTTTAAAATCTCTAGGAAAAAAATATACATGATATAGAACACAGACTATATGGTATATATATAATATGCAAGATACACAGAGGGTGCCAAAAAAAGAAAAGAACTGTACTAAAATTGTCATGGAGACAATTTGACATTCTACAGATGGCTACATGCAAACTTCTAAAACTACTTTGAGATATCACCTAACCCCAGTAAGGGTAGCCCACATAACAAAATCCCAAAACCAGAAATGTTGGCGTGGATGTGGAGGAAAGGGCACACTTCTACACTGCTGGTGGGAATGCCCTCTAATATGTTCCTTCTGGAAGGATGTTTGAAGAATACTTAGAGGCCTAAAAATAGACCTGCCTTTCGATCCTATAATTCCTTTATTAGGTTTATACCCAGAAGACCAAAAGTCACAATATAACAAAGACATCTGTACCAGAATGTTTATTGCAGCCCAATTCATAATTGCTAAGTCATGGAAGA
>CAUYPK010008682.1:0-23427 GCA_963574355.1 Loris lydekkerianus | reverse complement strand
TTTGATCTCTTCTGACCCTATGTGGATACCCTTGATCGCCTTTTCTTCCCTAATTGCAATGGCTAAAACTTCCATGACAATGTTAAAGAGCAATGGAGACAATGGGCAACCTTGCCTGGTTCCTGATCTAAGTGGAAATGACTTCAATTTAACTCCATTCAATACGATATTGGCTGTTGGTTTGCTGTAGATGGCCTCTATGAATTTAAGAAATGTCCCTTCTATACCAATTTTCTTAAGTGTTCTGATCATGAAGGGATGATGGACATTATCAAAAGCTTCTTCTGCATCAATTGAAAGTATCATATGGTCCTTATTTTTAAGTTTGTTTATGTGTTGAATCACATTTATAGATTTATGTGTATTGAACCAGCCTTGAGACCCTGGGATAAATCTGACTTGGTCATGGTGTATAATTTTTTCTGTTGTTTTTTAACATTACTGTTAAGTATCTCTTGGAAACACTTTGTGGGTTTTTTTAAATTTTATTTTTGCTTATTTATGAGAAGTATTTTGGTTAGGCATAGTGTTCTAAACTGAGGGACCTTTCCTAGAGTCCTTTAATTTGGGAAGTTACTTTTTATGTGATTTTTTTTTTTTTTAATTTCAGGTTGATGTGAGAGTACAAACAACTAAATGACAATATTTGCATATGATAGGTAGAATCCCTCTTGTAGTTGTGCCCCACCCCCAAAGGTGTGCCAATACCCTTATATTGTGTGCATTAAGTTGGAGTACCCCAATCTCCTCCCCTCTGCCCCATCCCTATCCCCCCCCCCAAATTACTGGCTATTTTTAATAAGAAATACAATGGCAGCCTAATTTTCTCTTCTTTGTAGGTAATCTGATGGAATTGGTCTTAGTCTTGGCAAGAAGAGCACATTCAACTGGGTCTCTGAAGGGGTTTCTTGAAAGGACTGTATGTACATATGTTGATGTGGGTAATTGGGATTAAGGAAACAGATGAGAAATTTGAAGGCTTCCGGTCTCTCTCTCTCTCTCCTTCTCTCTCTCTCTCTCTCTCTGACACACACACACACACACACACACACACGCACACACACACAGAGGGATAATGGTCATTCCTTTTTGCCTTATCCTAAGAACTGATGGGACAGTGTGTTCAGAACTTGTGTGAAAAGTTGGAGCAGTTGAGGAAGATTTCATCACTGAGGGAGGCAGTCTGGGCACACCCCACTGAGGAAGGAGAGTGGGGATGAAAGAGATATCTGCCATTTTCCTCTGACAGCTTCTCCCATGGACTGAAACCAACCATACGCTCAGGAGCAAGTGGCCCATGGGATGTGGTCTTCAAAGAAAAGCATCTCAGAGTATGGAGTGTAGTGCCTCAGCAAAGAGAGATAGAGAAATAATCCCAGGGTGAGATAAAATGGAGCCTGTAGTTTCCCTTCTTATCCTGTTAACTTTTGGGATTTTTCTTGTTGATGGTGAAGTATTAGTATGTCTGATCACTTTAGATATGGTCTTCTTTTTATTTCTCCCATTCCTAACCTTGTGTATTCTTTTCATTTGAGAATTTTAGTCTTCCCTTAACTCTGGAAAATGTGTAATCCATAAGCTCTGATTCTAGAATTCTCGTTTTTCTGCTATAGGTAGGCAGACTATTTTTCATGACAATCTCACATACTCTCTCTCAGATTAGTACAACTTGCTTTTTACTAAATTTCATTGTGGGAAATATTCTATTTTGAGTTTGCTACTTCTAAAGTAGTAAGGATTTTACCTAGTTCTAGACACATTTTGGTACTTTTTTGAAAAATGTAATTTTACCATGCAAATGCTTGATATCCTGACCTTTTGTGTGCTAATGGCATTCTATGATTTTTTATTTCTTGTCACTAACTCTATTACTAATTATAGTTCTTGCCGGCTTGCAATCTCCCTTGCTCCTTTCTCATGATAGTTAGCATTTATTTCTATTCCTAGCTTCATGGGGAATACGTTTCTTACCAGTCTTAAACTTTATACTATTTATCTATTCCAAATCCCTGCTTCACACAAACCTGAGGTCTCATTTCCTGTTCTCACTTAAATATTAATCCCATTTCCCCTAATTTCTACCTGTGAGTCCAAAATGTTCGGCAGCAAATAAATACGTGTTTAACTTGAAATCACATTGAAAAATATACTGTAAAATTATTCTTTTATTGTTGCTAATTTATATGTTATCAAGTATATTCATACGTTTAGAAGAGAGAGTGAACTATCCAAGCCAATTTAGTCCATCACTATAACCTGTGTAATAGAGAATATTTCCCGAAATACGTGAACAAAAAATCTGAGACTATTTTCAATAATCTTGTTTTCTTATGAGATGACCAGCAGAACATGCCAGTTTGTGTTATTAACATGCAGAATGAAAATTGAATAGTTAATCTCCTGAGGATCTTCAGAAATGTTCGAAAATTGTTTTCTTTTTCACACATGACTGAGCTACCATTAACAGTGTGACTGATGTCTCTGCTTTTCTTGGAAACTCTGTGTACTTGTGAACAGTTCACATTCATGTTGATAATTATATCCAATAGAAGTTTCCTTCTTGTGTGTGTGAGCCGTAGTGCTCAGTTATCTAAAGTATCTGCCAGCCAGCAATAAATTTATTCTTCTACAAAACAACATAGTTGCTCCTGTATACGACTCATCCATTACTGTTGGAGCCATTTTTAAACTTAATTGTTTCCATTTCTTTAGAAATTGATTTGTTATTCTTATGCATCAATACACTTTATCCTTATAACATGTGACAGCCTCATATATTTCTCAAGCGTAGGACTAACTCATTGTGATTATAATTTATAGATCAACTTTGTCAGTTAGGTATTATCTCAATATACAGTGAATAAAATTACTTAAATCCAGGCTCAGTAGCTTGCCCAGGATACAAATTAAAAAGATGAAATTTGGATAACATTTTGTATCTGAAAAATGTATACCCCTTTCATTATTTTTGGTTTTTCAGATAAATAAAAGTAACATTATTCCAAATCAAAGTCCAGATAAGGGGAAGAGAATATGTGTAAGTTATTATCTAATGAAAATAATTGCATTAATAATTTTATTTCATATTGCATAACTCCTTCATTATTTATAGTATTAGTGCTAAAACTACAAATACATTACATTCATTAAGTGCTTACTATTTCCTAAATGTGTTATACATATGCATTACATAAGAAATCTCACAATAATTTACATATTAGCACCATCCCTATTTTAATGAATGTAATATATTTGTAGTTTTAGCACTAATACTATAAAAGATGTTTATCCCAGAAAGGATGAACACATCATATAGTTTCTAATAATCAATTAATCAATCAATAAATTTTTATTAGAAAGACATGTAAGTAAATGACAAATAGAAGGGCTTTAGCTAAGGTATAGAACAGTGGTCCTCAACCTTCCTAATGCCACGACCCTTTAATACTGTTCCTCATGTTGTGGTGACGCCCAACAATAAAATTATGCTCATTGCTACTTCAATAGAACCACTGGTATAGAATCTCCTTCTAAACTCAAGTATGTGTAAATTAATAACTTGTGATTACTTGGACATCATTTTTATACTAGATAGCTTTCTACTCAAAAATATGCATCAATGAGTATTTCAAAAAGGTTGCAAGAATCAAAAGAGATTTTTAAGAAAGAAACTATAAAGTTATTCCTTACATATAAAAGTATTCTATTAAGGCAAACTTTTACCATCCACAATCTTTTATATTATCCATCCAAGTAGAAGGATATGGATTTCATTTACAGTCTATATTAGAGTTCACATTAGGAAATAAATGTATTCATTGTTATATTACTATGATACATGTTTTTTATTGTGTGAGCCTACTGCCTTATCATTGGAAATACAAAATTACTAAAATTTAAAGACTATATAAAAAAAGAATGATTCATACATTAATCCATTAACTTCCTTAAAATTAGAGAAGTATTACACATCACTTTTTTTAGAGACAGAGTCTTACTCTGAAGCTATCTTCATGCCTCAGCCTCCCAAGCAGCTGGGACTACAGGAATGTGCCACCGTGCCTGGCTATTTTTCATAGATATGGGGTTTCCCTGCCACACTATCGCTGGTCTTGAACTCCTGGCCTAAGCAATCCTCTCACCTCAGCCTCTCAAAGTGCCAGGATAAAAGGCCTGAGCCACTGCAACTGGGTTTCAGTTTTTAAATGTTCTTTATACAAACCCAAGGAATGAAATAACTATTGAGTTTATAATTTGATGAAAATAACATTAGGTGCTCACTTCAGCAGCGCATATACTAAAATTGGAACGATACAGAGATTAGCATGGCCCCTGGGCAAGGATGTCAGGCAAATTCGTGAAGTGTTCCATATTTTTAAACAGGCAAAATAAATAAATAAATAACATTAGACCCCAGTAACAAAACTGACAGAAGTCAAAGGAAATATGAGAGCCAACTAAATAGTGGAAAAAATAATCTCAGTGAAATGTAGCAATCTAATTACTATTTTTATTTTGATTCACTTGTGATTGGATTTTGGTAGTAAATAAACCTAATAATAATTTAGATATGCTTATGAAAACTATCCCTTGAAATTGACATGTTAGGCTGAACAAATAGTTAACAACAGAAGAAGCAATCTGTGGCGTGATTAATCAAACATTTACATATTGATTATGATAAGACAACAGAGCACAATTTATAAGACACTCAAATTTCTTAGATGTTCTGTGAATTACTATTGTTGCATTTTAAGTCTAATTTTCTGTCCTTGAGATCCTTTTCACTGCACTTCACAAAGATATCATTATGTTTAAGATTATCTTTTACTCAATTTGCTCCTCTTGAAAGATTAATCTTTATCATTCATAAAATGAGAGAGAGGTTAAGTGGATCCCAGAATATCAGAAATATAATCTTTCGTGAGAATTTTATTTTTCTTTTTCTGTTAAAATTCATAGAATCTTAGCATACCACTAATTATTCCAATATAAATGAAAAAGACAAATACAGAAGGCACTCAAAATTATTAATGTTTACAAACATGGTATGTATTTCATAACTTTTATTACATAACCATATGAACATAGTAGTAATAAGTTCAATACAATATTTCATTGAGTAGAAAACAGTTGGACGAATATAGGCAGAATCCAAGTTTTATGGCATAGTATCTACAGGGTCTTGTTCAGATGACTGAATCTCTCTAATCCTCATCACCTCACTTCATAGACATGGAGTGTTTGATCTCTTTCAAATACTGAGCATCTGGGATAAAACGTTCTCTTTTCTCCAGGTCAGGTAGTGTGGAAATACAGGAAATAGAAATAGCGAATACTAATATGAAAACATGAGATAAACAAGTACATGCCCACACTAAAGAAAAACAGAATCAAATTCATGTAGGGGAAGGAAGGAAAGGTGCGGGGGGAAGAGGGAGGGAGATTAGTAAACTCTCACCTAATGGGCACGTTGTAGGGTGACACAGCACATCCCCTGGCTGAAGTGCTCAGCTATAACTTCAACTTTACCCACCCAACTCAAACCATGTAACCTAATTATTTGTACCTTCGTATTAATCTGAAATAAATTTTAAAAAGACAAATTAAAGAAGAAAGTTTCCAATTCTCCACTAAGGGATAAGTTGAATGTGGAATACACCTAATTATTTTACATAAAACATTGTGGTTTTACAAAATGTTATATATAGTAATGCTATTATTATTGTCACTAATAAATTAATAATGTGCTGTTTCTGAGGTATTATTAGCATAAAATCCTTGTTTAGTTACACATATTTGCAGCACAGAAAGAATTATAGCAAGCCAGCAGTGAAGACATCAGTGAGGAACAAATTAACTCAGAAGGCCTTCATGGATGAAGAGAAATGTGGGCAGTGCCTTGAAGCTTGAGTAAGAAAGTTGGAATATGGAAGAAATGTGAGCTGTAGAAATGCTACAGGTAAAGTCAGAAAGTCGAGGAATGATGGGGGATGGGGTGGGGAGGTGGGAGTGTGTGAGGAGGTGGGAGGTGGTGGCAGAACTTTTCGAGTTGTTTATTGATAGACTTGGTTTGCCGACACTATGTAATTTTTTTGAATGCTGGTGTTTGGTTGAGTCTTTACCTCTGCGTGCTGTTCCTCCTCTAAGACAGACTTGAGGGGTGGCCAGCACACAGATGTCCCCTCTGCTACCCTAGGCACGCAGGCAACAGGATGCACGTGACCACTGGGAAGCTTTAGTAATCGCAGATTCATTTTTCCTTAAATAGAAAATTTAAGAAATATTTAAACTAAATATTTTTCTAAAATAGAATTTTGCTCTCACATATGAAGGAATGCATCCAACATATCTTAAATTGATAGGTTTATTTTCTGTGCTCATTTATGCTTTGATGAAATGCCAGTTTGGATTATCCAAGCTTTCATTTCTTCCTAAAACATTTTCCAAAATAAAAAATTCAAGGCAGTGGCATGGGATACAGGGGTGTGTGAGTAAGACAAAACTGAACTCTCTCTTCCTATGGAAATTACCAAGGATGGAGGTGATTTCCAGTTTGCCACCCACATCGTCCCTGAGCCCAGTGCTGCTGGGTCACTCAGCATCTCCCAGCTCACTCCTGTTGCTCCCACCCTACTAAATCATATCCATTTCTCCATAAAATTTTCTATTTTAAGCCTTTTGATTACTGCCACAGAGATGGACAAATTTAGTTACCTACAAGTCAGAGCAAAGAGGGAGAAAAGTTTATTGACTATTCTAGTCATCTTGATTAATGGGAAGAGGACGGTGTCCTCATCTGAGAACGGCAGCAAATGCTGAGCTGCATATTTTGAAGACAGAAATTGAGCTTGGTTTAGATATTATACAAATCTATATAGTCCTATATCTTTTGAGAAACTGGAGTTCCTAGAGTGTAAATGAGAAGAACCCTCAAGGCAATATTTATTAAGTTTTGAGAATGATAAGTTGATCCTGGGAGACTTAGTAGAGCAAAGAAGTTTTAAGATGGAACATAAGGTGTCTAGTGGGACAGAGATTTGGACTGAACTTATTTAAATGAGACTACTTAATAAAACCAATTACTCAACCCTCAAATATAATGAATAGAAGAGATGTATTACACTGTTAAGATCTATATATTCATGTGCAAATGATATTAACTACAAATTCAACATGTGTTCATAAAAGGACTAGAAAAAGAAATTATTTTTTCTTGTTTCCTAGGTATTAAGAAGGAATCAACGTGGTTTATTTGGGCAGAATAGAATAATTGAATGGAATCTCAATTATCTGGTTGTAACAGGCTGATGCAGACCCTTTTCAGCATTGAGTATATTCCCGGTGAACCATATTTGGGTTTTTCCCAAGGGTCTTTATAGGTGTTTGCTAATGCTATATGAGGCAAGTGTGGAAACAAAATAACTGTAGGAAGGCAGATGAGGAATGGAATCCTTGGGTCAAGGGTTCCATAAGTGGGAGAGAAGAGACAATAATTTAGATAAAAAGAGGCTTCAAGAAATCTTTTACTACCATCTTTCTAAAGGTATTCCCTGGATTATGTACGAATGCAAAAATGAATTTATTTTTAAATATAGTAAAGCATTTCAAAAACAAAGAAAAGGTTGGAGGTTGGGAAGCCTGTCATCTTCACTGCCGCTGGCATCCGTTGCTATTCATGTTGTGTGTTTCTCCCTTCATGTGTTCTAATGCCTGCAAAGTCCTCCACGGCCCCAAGCTTTTGCCTTTAGAAATCTTGCCATATGGCTGACTCTTTTTCAGAAATTTACATCTCCAAGAAGCCCAAAACCTGAGAAACACATGTCCTTGTATTAACCACCTTGGTTTCAATTTTTCCATTTTTTTTTTCTTTCAAAGGGATAAAAACTAGTTATTTAGAAAAGTACCTGGTTTAATTTCAAGAATCTTGGGGTCTATAGGGATATATTTTCTGCATGAAATTCGGTGAATCGTTTAAATTAAACATGCTTTCCTTTGCACAAATTTAAATTTATGAGCTAAATATATCCAATTTTGCCTTCTTCAAAATGTGTTTTGAAGGTACATTTTGAAAATTCTTGAACATAAGAAACTGAATATTTACTCATATAAGTGAGACTCACTGTCTCACTTTCAACCAAGTGGGAGGCTCTTTTTTTTTTTTTGCAGAGACAGAGTCTCACTTTATGGCCCTCGGTAGAGTGCTGTGGCATCACACAGCTCACAGCAACCTCCAGCTCCTGGGCTTAAGCAATTCTCTTGCCTCAGCCTCTGGAGTAGCCAGGACTACAGGCGCCCGCCACAACGCCTGGCTATTTTTTTGTTGCAGTTTGGCCAAGGCGGGGTTTGAACCCGCCACCCTCGGTATATGGGGCCGGCACCTTACCGACTGAGCCACGGGTGCCACCCTGGGAGGCTCTTTTTAATGCCATTGAGGGCGCTAGGAAAATTATAATTCCTGCTAGAAAATAACAACTCTGCTATCAAACTTACATCTAAAGAGCTTTTTAGACACTTGCCTTAAATCTGTTTTTGAGGTCAACAACCTGAAATAATTTAAGTGAGAAAAAAGTACACATTGTTCATTCTATTATCTTATTTTTAAAACAGGTGCCAGAAATGCCACATACTCTTTTAGAGTGTTTTGTGTAAGGACTTTTAACTAGGTAATACAATTGTGAAATTCAAAATATGAATTTGGCCATGAACTTTGCTATTTATTCAGACAAAAATGTCTTCCTCCAGTTACTTCAGTAATGAGAGATGCTGTATCTCTGCATGAACCAGGAGTTACTAATAAGGCTTCTGTGGTATAAAGTGGTTTGTAAATGTTTAATGCCAACTGGGAGATGTGCTATACCTCATTAGCATTTAACAAGTTCCTTACGGTACTCCTCAATTCAAAAAAATTTTGTTTTTACTGTAACAACTATAAGATGAATAATAAGCTACTGTAAAAAGCCCATTACAGATATTTTATTCCTCTTAGAAAAGTGGTTATTAAGTCTAAGGAGAACTTTTTGGACAGCCCCACCCACCCCTTGGCATTGTCTAGAAGGAAGTTGCATTGCAGTTGTATCACTTGAACCCCTTGGCATTGTCTAGAAGGAAGTTGCATTGCAGTTGTATCACTTGAACCCCCTGGCATTGTCTAGAAGGAAGTTGCATTGCAGTTGCATCCCTTGAACCCCCTGGCATTGTCTAGAAGGAAGTTGCATTGCAGTTGTATCACTTGAAACCCCTGGCATTGTCTAGAAGAAAGTTGCATTGCAGTTGCATCACTTGAACCCCCTGGCATTGTCTAGAAGGAAGTTGCATTGCAGTTGTATCACTTGAACCCCTTGGCATTGTCTAGAAGGAAGTTGCATTGCAGTTGTATCACTTGAACCCCTTGGCATTGTCTAGAAGGAAATTGCATTGCACTTGCATCCCTTGAACCCCTTGGCATTGTCTAGAAGAAAGTTGGATTACATTTGTGTCCCTTGAACCCCTTGGCATTGTCTAGAAGGAAGTTGCATTGCAGTTGTGTCCCTTGTTTAGGGGAAACAGCCCTTGCTGGATTTCTGTTTGTTTCTAACCACAGACCTCGGTCTGCTGTTTCTATGTGCTGATTTGGCATTAGCTGTTCTGGGGTTCCTTCCTGAAGAGCACCTGACGAGCACAAACTGGCCTCTCTTGAGTGGAATCATTTCTCACTTTTCTCCTTGCTTTTTAAGAGAAGAAAAAGGAGTACTTTTAATTTTCTTTCTTTTTTTTTTTTTTTGTTAAATCATAGGTGTGTACATTAATGCAATCATGGGGTGCAATGCGCTGTTTTTATATACAATTTGAAATATTTTCATGAAACTAGTTAACACAGCCTTTAATGCTTCATGTTAAAAACATGAATTTCACTGTGGTTCGTTTTCATACGTTAGAACATATTGTTGAAGCATGCCATTATCTTGTTATAGCAAAAATAAAATAAATAACCTGAGGTTGTAAGGTGGATGTAAAGGGCTGTGCTTCCCTAAGGAATAATTTATCATGCTCTTAATGTATTGGTATTTTTAATACATTTCCTTTATGCTTAATATGTTATTAAGTATTTTAATCAGTAAAGACCACTGTAAATGATGTATCTCAAATTATGTATCTCAAACACTTTAAAATAATACTGATATTAAATAATATGAAAATGTTAATGGTATAATGATCATTTTAAATATATAACATATAAAAATTTAATGTTATGAAATAAAATTTGTATGCTATGAAATTATAACCCTTACTTGAAATGGGATATCAAAAATATTTTAAAAGTCTAGAAAGAAAATAGTAAAAGTGACTAAAGAAATTAATAATGAAAGTGAGTAACCCAAGTGGTCTTGTAACCCTATGAATGAATATTCAATTTGTTCGATTTTAATTTCAGGTTAGGAGAAAAACTATAATTTTTTCCTTAATAGTTCTTTGTTCTACCTGCATTAAAGCTGACAGAGCTTACATAGGGAATTATATATGTGAAGGGGTGATGTGAAATAAAATGAAATAGTAGCATTAAGCTCTTGCTCCCCCCCCCAAAAAAAAAAAAAAAATGAAAAACAAGAAGAAACAATTAGAACATACTTTGTCAGTGCTTGGAAAAATGAGTCTTTTATTCTACGCACAATGGTTCTTGTATGTTCAAGTGTCCTGGACAGTTAGGCCTGGGTTATCAGGAGCCCCCACAGCCCCTTCCTCACGCCTCACCTCGCTGGCATCTTCTATTTTAAGCTCACTGCCTTAGTTTTCATTCCCCCCTGGATAACAGTTCTACTTGTATAATGAATGGAAAATGGTGCCCCAATGCCTTAGGACACTATGGAAAAATCACTTTAGGTTCCCTGTGAAATAACCTGCCCATGTTGGGAAAGGATGTGCTGCCGCAGCTAAAAATCTCACTTTTAACTTCACTTTTTAACAGGAATAAAATCTTCTCTATTTGTGTGACCCAGAATTCATTTAGAAGTGAAATTCTCCTTCAAGGAGAAAACTGGGAAAATTACTACATCCTACACATTAGCCAAGAGAGCAACAGGGCAGTTCAGGAAATGGGAACAGACATGATTCTCTTGGTTGGGGCATGGAGATGTTGGTGATGAGAAGAGTTCTTTTCAAAGACCTCAGCAAAGTTATTTTTCATCTTGGAAGTGTGCTTCAGCTACATTTACCCTTGAGGTTATGCACTGGGATATAGATCTGGTGGGCTGGCTCAGGCCCTTTCAACCAACCTCCTTTCTGTCCTTGGGTCAGGGTCTAACCTTTGCAGAACATCTCCCCTACTTTGGGGCTTTGCGAAAACATTTCAACTTGATGTGTGTCGTCTGCCTTCCTGAGCAGCTGCTCACAGGCTGAGGGACATGGTCCTAAAATGTGAGGCGTTTGCTTCCCCTGGGGACACCTCATTCACAGAGAAATGCTGAGGCTGCCAAGCTCTTCCCATCACCCCTCTGGGAGCCACTCAGAGGCAGGTTTCCTTGTGTCTTCTGAGCAAAATCCTAGGTCAAGACTTGTTGTGCCTCCTTGATGCTTGTTTTGAAACTGTACCTAGCCTAAAATAGATGAAATTCATCGGCATCTTTCTTTGCCTCCCTATGCTTTTTCCATTATTCCCACTTCCCTAAGTTTGCACACCTCTTTATTTTATCTTATTATTATTATTATTTTTTGCAGTTTTTTGCTAGGGCTGGGTTTGAACCTGCTACCTCCAGCATATACTCCTTTGAGCCATAGGCACCTCCCAGTTTGCACACCTCTTAATAAAGTATTAGTATGTTCATCTCTGTCTTGACTCTGCTAATTAAGCTAAAATTAAATTAAATTAGCTTAATTAATTAACAGTTAGAAAGTTTGCAATAAACAGATCATAGGACAGCATTTGAGGATATATGATTAAGGCGCTCAACAGTAACCAGATCATTTCAATACTACCCTGAATAGGGCTTCATGTATTTTAAGAGAGCAAGTGAAGGAACAGTTATAATTTGGTTATTTAAAGATTTTAATTTTTAAAAGTAAGTGATATGAGACACAAATGAAAGAAACCAAATAATATTTTTTTAAAAAGAGAGATAGTCCATGGTCATGAATTAAAAGATACGCTGTGTTCAGATGTCAATTTTTCTCAAAATAATATACAGGTTCAGTGCAATCCCAATCAGAATTCTGGCATGCTATTTTGTAGATATTAATGCCTGATACTAAAGTGTATATAGAAAGGCAAAATTTTAGAATAACAATAGGATCCTAAAGAATAACGAAAAGGAAGGACTGACACGCCTACATTTCAAGCCTTACTATGAAGCTACATTAATCAAGAAGCACAGTCGTGGTGAAAGAATAGATACACACAGATCAATGACAAAAGGCAGTCCAAAAATAGACTCACCAAGTACAGTGAAGCAATCTTTGTAAAATAAATAAATAAATAAATAAAAGCACAAGGGCAATTCAATGAACATAAGACAGTCTTTTCAATAAATGGTGCTGAATATACAGAGATAAACCTATACAGAAATCTAAAACCTTTCAAAAAAAATTAACCTAAAAAATGTCATAGACCTACTCACAAGATGCAGAGATCTAAAACTTTTAGAAGAAAATGTAGGAGAAAGTATAAGTCTTCTTGGAGTTGATGATGGGTTTTTAGAGATAACACTAAAAGGACAATCCATGAAAGAGAAAAATGGACGAGTGCGAAGGTGTTAAAATTAAAACTTCCGCTTTGCAAATGACATCATCAAGACACTCACAAGACAAGACACGACTGGGATAAATAATGAAATATTGTCATAACACATTTCTGATAAGACTTGCATCTAAAGTATGCACAAAACCATTAAACTTCAACAATAAGATAACAAACTCAATTAAAACATTGTCCCATGTTCTAAAGAGTCACCTTATTGAAGAAAATACAAAGATAGAGAATAAACACGGAAAGAAATTCAACACTATTTGTCATAAGGGAAATGCAAATCAGTACAAAAGCAAGATATTATGATACAACCATTAAAATTTTAAAAATTAAAATTCTTGAGAACACTCCTTGCTGAGAAGGTTATGAAGCCACAGGAGCTCTCTCAGGTGGGTAGTGGTGGTATGGCGGCTTTGGAAGACAGTTTCTGTTTCTTCCAAAGCTGAATATGCTCTCATCATAGGACGTAGCCTTTGCATTTTGACCTATTTGCTGAAGTAATTCGTAAACGTGTATCCACACAAAAACTAGCATGCGGCCATTCCTGTTTTACATAGGACTGCTTGAAACTGGAAACCTCCGAGATTCCCTTCAAGAGGTGAAAAAAATAAACAGGGGGACATCACAGGATGGCACGCTGAAGAACCAGGATGAGCTCCCAGTTCATAAGGAGACGAGGACGGAGCTTCTGTGAGCCTGTCAAGGGAGGGAAACAGTCAGGCATGTCATGGACTACTTGTTTCTTTTATTATGTGTTTACTGTGTTGTCATTTAGCCTTTTTAATTAACAGTGGGGATTAACAACTCTATAATTATTATATACATAATCTACAGAGAATCCCAAATGTCACCATCCATATATACATAGGGAAAATAGAACATTGTATCTAGGGCGGTGCCTGTAGCTCAAGCAGTAGGGCGCCGTATACTGCAGGTGGCAGGTTCAAACCCAGCCACGGCCAATTAAAAAAAAAAAAGAAAAAAAAAGAAAATTGTGTCTAAATGTACCTTTATTTACAAAATATTCACACAATTTTATAATTTATTATAAAATATGTCTCTACATGTTGATATACAAATATAAAATTATAAAAATTGAAATATATAGTATGAATTTATGAATTGTTTCTATATGTACCGACCTTTGGGATGCCCTGTAGAATTAAACGGTGAAGTACAAGGGCAGTGGATTATGAGAGTCTGACTTCTGACTGTTTGGTGGGTGTTTACAGAAAGGAAATGAGATAAGGCACCCTCCAGGTTGCAGACAATCAGCACGGACTTTTAGGTATTTTAATATAGACACAGAGAGTTACATTCTGAAACATTTCTGTATGTGTATACACACCAATCTTAGTTCATTTAACATATACTAGTACAGCAAACACACCGTAATCTTACATAATTGACCAAGAAATCAAATTTTTACTGGAGCACAGCACAAGGTCAGATCTGTGGCAGGCGCCAGCACCTGGCTGTGGCTGGGTCCCCTGGGATCCAGATCTGCAACTGCCGGTGACATTACCTGGTGGAGTATCCCTCGGTGTGGAAAACCTATTTGCCCATTAATGCTTTTCACTCCTGAGGTTTTCATCACTTTTCTGGAAGAAAACAGCCTCTGCATCTTTTAAAGAAAATTTTACAAATATCCAACACCACTGATTGCTGAGCAGAACTCAGCACGAACTATGCCAAATCTTATGGGCAAATACAGGACCAGTAAGCATCTCAGCCTCCAGCTTTTGTGGGTTCTAGAAAGCTTATCTCTCTGCAACTTCTAGTATTGTAGAAGGAAAAATGCTTAGAGCTCAAGATCTACATCTGCCACTCCCTGGTAATGTGACTTTGGGGAGGGACATCACCTAACACGTCTGTACTCGTTGCCCACAAATACACAAAAGTCCCCAGAGACAGCATAGAAAGGTCTGAGTCAGGGCTTTTTCTTGATAAAATGATGGCAAGTATCCCCTGTAATTGGTTATAAAATAAAACTTTGTTCATGATATTTCTACTTAGATCAACAATAATTCATTAGCCTACAATGTGTTGATTAATTATTCTTTACTCTTGGAGTTAATCTGAAACACAGAACTCAAATCACTCCACTTATCTGCAGTTCTAATTCTTGGTGACTTAATTGTTGCACAGCTTGCCAGTGAACTGCTGCATGGTAATTAAGAAAATTGTTGTTTTGGATTGTTCCCTTCTCACTCCATGCTTTGGCATCTACCATTACACTAAATATTCTTTTTTCCTAATCTCTACCCCTGCAATAACACCCTCCACAAGGCGAATTTTAAAGTCTTAAATTTGTTGTAGCTGGAACAGCTAGCAGTTCAGGAAAATCTGTTTATTTTTCTCTCTGTACCAACTACACTATATCTCTGTATCTCCAGTTCTTCTTTAGAGTTTGATGTAGCCGTGTGACTATTTTCTGGAGAATTAAATAGGAACAGAACTGGATGGCTTACATGGACCTGCCACAACCCCTCTGTGTTGCTATTTCTCATTATGCCCCAGAACACACATGTTCGAAGGCTCCCAAGAATGTCAGAGCTCATGAAAGGAACCCGTATCCATGAGTCAGCCTGATGCAAACAGCTTGGTATTCTCCACCAAGAACAGATGTGCACTTACGTTTGAGTGCACATAGCTGGCTCCATTTTTTTTTTCCACAAAATTTTGCTTATATTAACTATATATCCTAATTATAAATACAATTAGTAATATTTGCCCATCAAATATGTAACACAGGGATAATATTATCTACCCATCATTATTCTCATGTGAAGATGTGCTATTTCCTCAGGATTAATTAATTATTCTTCCTCAATGCCCTAAAAGTATACAAACAGATGTAACAGCCACTAAAACCATCACAGCGCTGTTTCCTGTTCAGCCCTCTATTTGGCCAGTGAGATATATATTCACTAAGGATAGAAATATATATTCACGTATTTTTCCCATGTTGCAACTTCACAGTTTCTTACTTAATGAATATAGGGACAAAGGGTCAACAGACATCTCCTAAATGAGTGAGTGAATTGAATTTCTATATTATATTTGACGCACTTTATTTGCTAACGTCCTTTTCAGTTTGTCAATCTTTGGGAAACATATTCATTCACCATTCCCTAAGACTAAACCCAAGGGCTGACGGTCTTTCAACTTCAAAAAGACTTAAATTTTACCTTCTCTCTTCATCCTACCTTGCCCACATCTTTGTGTTACAACAATCATCATCATCTTATATTACATGTTTGTCTCTATGTCTCTCCCAACAGATGGTGAAATAAAATAGGTATCAAATCGATTCCTGTCCAACAGGTGGAGGAACATACATCACGTTGTAGAAGACCTTGAAAACAGAGTTGGGGCAGAGGCAAAATCAGTGAATCAGTTGTTGAAATGTTCCTCTTAGGACAGAATTGCCTGATGCCTCAAAGCCAGGCCTGTCTGTTTGCAGTCACAAGTGTGGAGGGCTGTGAGGTTGTGAGGAGAGAATTATGATGTTGGAGTATCTCGGTAAATAAGCAACAGCAAGTGTGATGTGTGTTGATAAAATGGGAATAGTATAAGCCTGTAGCTCTGAGAATGTAGTTTCTACGTGCTTTTAGGTTACTATTCTCATTGTAACCTGAAAGAATACACTTCACGGAAGGCATTATAAAAGTCTAAACTATTGCCATTTTCCTGACAATCCAGCATGACTGATTGAAAGATTTGTACGTTTTAATGTGTTTCCTTTGACCAGTGATGACAGGAGGCCATGTGCTAATAATATATTAAGCCTCCTGGACTCAGACATGTTGGCCAAGACCCAGTGCTCTTGTAGCAGTGCATAAAGACAAAGAATGGTTCTCTTGTGATTTAACCTCACTCTGTCCATCTTTGATATATAAACAAAAAGTTAATATTCAAATGTGTAGGATTATATTATGGACATGTTTAACACTAGAAAGTTGAAATACTTAGGTGGATAAATCCATGTCTGTTTATAGAGAATTAGACTGCTTGTGTTTCCTTGGGCTACTGCAACAAAATTTTATGATAGAAAAAAGTATATACAACAACAAAATATTTTCCTGGTTCTAGAAGCTAGAAGACCATGATCAAAGTGTTAGTGGAGCTGGCTCTTCTGAGGCTTCTCCCCGTGGCTGTGGACAGCTGTCTCCTCTTTGTGTCCCCACGTGGTCATCCCCCTGGGTTGTCTGTGCTCTAATCTCCTCTTCTTACTAGGACACCAGTCAGAGCAGATTGTGACCCACCATGACAAACCCATCTTAATTTAATCACCACTTAAGGACACTATCTTAAACAGAGTCACATTCTGAGACTTCCACATATAAATTTTGAGGGAACACAATGTAGTCTCTATCATGGAAATAACTGAATTATCTACACAACAGCCTCAATAGGATTTGGAAGAAGGTTGGTTATCCCTGACCTATGAAATGTTTACAAGCTCTCTAATTAGACTAGGAAATGGATGAAAAAAAAATACCTATGTCCACATATGTTGGACCATGACTAATAATAGAAACTTTCTTTCTTTTTCTAATTAAATTGTTCTAATTTGTTGAACTGAAGAGTGAAAGGTGAAATGTTATTAGAAAAAGTAGCATATAGTAGCATGGATTACATATAGTAATGGTAATTATAATGCCCAACTTTTTATTCCTTAGAATAAAAGGGAGTTCAAATTTTTATCATAAAGGAAAAGCTGTGTAAGTTTGATTTTTAATAAAGATCTTGATTATACACACAAACATGCCTGCTATAGTTGGTACTGAACTAAGATTGATGTATATTAAGTATTTACCAGAAAAACAAAAATAGATTAGTTTGGAAAGTATTGTTAGTCTTTTTTCATTAGTTGCTAAGTTTTTTATTAAATTAGCATATATGCTAATGAAGTGGATTCTTTATTCTTCCTGTATGTTGCTGGTTATATATAAAAACATAATAAATAATAGCATCGGGTGGCACCTGTGGCTCAAAGGGGTAGGGCGCCAGCCCCAAATACTGGAGGTGGTGGGTTCAAACCTGGCACTGGCCAAAAACTGCAAAAAAAAAAAAAAAAAAAAATAGCATCATGCCAAAATTATGTGAAAAGGAACTGTCTCAAATGTAAGATGGCTCTTATGAGCTAATGTTCCAAACATGACTTTTACTTTATTTTCATTAATATCATTATTAGAGTTTTAAAACCTCTGTAACTTCTTTGGAGTAGGAAAACCTTATTTTGGGTTTTCAATTAGTGTGAAAATGATGAACAGACTCATCACTCCCACTAAAAATCCCCGATACTCTCACCTTACACAGCCATGCCCTTCCCCTAGCCCTGGATCTGGCAACCACTGATTTTTATTCATTTTCAAACATGATGCACCCTGCCCTCTAATTTCCACTCTGCCCCTGAAGTATGTTCCACTCTGGTAAAGATCAGTAAACTTCTGTAAAGAGGCAAGTAATAGTTTCAGGTTTCATGAGCCACAAGTTCCCTGTAACAGCTTTGCCATTGCAGCCATAGACATGCGTAGACCAGAGGATGTGGCCAAGTTCTAATATATTTTTATTTACAAAAATAAGTAACAGGTAATATTTGGCCCATGGGTCATACTGAGCCTGTTTGTCCTCTAATCAATATTCTATGACAAAAGTCTCCAATATTTATAGATTTTTTTAATTTTTATAAACAGAATACTTTATAGTAATGTAATATCAGAAAAATTAATAATATCACTATAGATTTTCAAGTATGCATTGTAATATGAATTTGGTTTTAAACAGTACAAACTATGGGCATCCAATGATATTTTTGTCATTAGTATCTGTCTATATCAGGGGTCCTCAAACTGCAGCCCACAGGCCACATGAGGCAGTGTGATTGTATTTGTTCCTGTTTTGTTTTTTTACTTCAAAAAATGATATGTGCAGTGTGCAAAGGAATTTGTTCATAGTTTTTGGTTTTTTTTCTTAAACTATAGTCTGGCCCTCCAATGGTCTGAGGGACAGGGAATTGGCCCCCTGTTTAAAAAGTTTGAGGACGCCTAGTCTATATTCAGAGGTAAAGTGGAAATTTGATTTCCATGTAAAAATGTAATAGTATTTATTGATATCAGACCAAATTAATTTTACAAAAATACTTCCTCACAAAGCCCCTCCACCATTCACCCCTTCAATTCTTTTCTGAATTATAATATAAATATATATATTTTATTCTTTTTTTGAGCCCAAAATAAATTTACTTATAACTATGTTGTATTTTCTCTAATACCCAAACTTACTTCCATTCACAGTTTAAAAAATTGACTTAGAATTGGTTTGTCATAAACTACACATAAAGGGTAGTGCTTGATAAATTTTGACATATGTATATATTCATTACCCCTAAAATTTTCTTTTCTTTTTTTTTTTACTCTCTGGGATTCATTGAGGGTGCAAAGAATTAGGCTATACAGATTGCATCTGTTAGGTAAAGTCTCTTTTGTAATTGTGTCCTACCCCCAAGAGTTGTGCCATAAAACACGACCCTCCATCTTCTTCCATCTTCCAGTCCTTGAACCCTCATTCCCTTACCCCCCCCCCACCTTGCATTAGATTTTCCACTGAGTTCATATTAGAATAAAGTACATTGGATTCTTGCTTCTCCATTCTTGGGATGCTTTACTAAGAAGAATGTATTCCAACTCCATCCAGGTTAATACAAAAGATGTAAAGTTTCCTTTTTTTTTTTTTTTTTTTTTTGAGACACAGTCTCATTACGTCACCCTTGGTAGAGTGCCATGACATCACAGCTCACAACAACCTCAAATTCTTGGGTGATTCTTTTGCCTCAGCCTCCCAAGTAGCTGGGACTTGAGGTGCCCACCACAACACCTGGCTATTTTTGTTGTTGTTGTACTTGTCATTGTTGTTTGACAGGCCTGGGCTGGGTTTGAACCTGCCAGCCCAAGTGTATGTGGCTGGAGCCCTAGCTGCTGAGCTATAGGCACAGAGACGCAGTCTACTCTTTTTTAATGGCTGAATAGTATTCCATGTATACATATACCACAGCTTGTTAATCCTTTCCTGGGTTGGTGGACATTTAGGTTGTTTCCTCATTTTGCAGTCATAAACAATCTAGTGCAAATGTCCCTAGGATAAAATCTTTTTTTTCTTCTGGGTAAATGCCTAGTAATGGGATTGCAGGATCAAATGTGAGGTATAATTTGAGTTCTTAAGGATTTCTCATACTCCTTCTAAAAATGTTGTATTCAAATTGTGGGAAGATGGTTGACTAGAAGCACCTTTCACCAGAGGTTCATGCCCAAAAGGAGAGATGTTGGACTGACGTGGATGGAAGCCAACTGTGAGGAGCTCTACACTGAGAAGACTGTGTGAGGAACACATCACCCAGGCTGAACCAAGCAGCGGAAAGAAGAAAGTGGAAGAAAAACAACAGGTACAAGCCCAGCTCCAGAGGAAGGTGGGTGGCCAGTCAGGCAGGGACAGGGTTCAAAAGTTTGCTCACCTTATCCCACAGGAGAGCAGTCACTAAGTTCCCAGTCGTCCTTCATTATTGAAGTCCCACCACTGAGACGCCCATTCTTTCTGACACAAAAGACCAAATATTTTTTCTGCAATCCTGAGTACCCAGCTAGTCCTTCCCATACCCTAGTTCAGGCGTCCTCAAACTTTTTAAACATGGGGCCAATTCACTGTCCCTCAGACCGTTGGAGAGCCGGACTATAGTTTTTAAAAAAACAACTATGAACAAATTCTTATGCACACTGCACATATCTTATTTTGAAGTAAAAAACAAAACGGGAACAAATACAATTCATACCGCTTTATGTGGCCCGCGGGCCACAGTTTGAGGACGCCTGCTAGATGCTGGAAGGATTGCTTCCTGTAGAGTCCAGAGTGTTTGATGAGCTCGCTGAGAAACTCAGGAAGTCTGCTGGCCACCAAGCTGCATCCTGAGCTGCATCGTGAGAACAGTAGTCCAGCTTTCCAAACGTTGGTGGGGAGAGGGTGAACTACCCATCTCCAGCTCCTCAGGAATTCCAAGAAACTCGGTTTTTCTGCCCTTCAAGACAACCTCTGAGCTCCACTGGGCGGCGGGGCAGGTGTTTAAATGACTTTGACTTGTGACTGAACTTTGGTCCTGCCCCCTCTGCCAGGTACAGCTCTCAGAGCTTGATTGGATGGGCAGGCAGGTGTCTAAGTGACTTTGAACTGAACTTTGGACCCATAACTTCTGCCAGGAAAGGCTTTCTGAGCTCAATTGGGTGGGCAGGGCCAGGGTTTAAAGGACTTTGGACTGAACTTTGGATTTTTGGCCTCCACCAGGTGGAGGCTGTTTGAGCTCAATTGGGTGGGTGGGGCCAAGGTTTAAGTGACACTGGACTAAAATTTGGGCCTTGGGCCTCTACCAGACAGGGGTCTCTGAGCTCAATCGGGTGGGCAGGGCCAAGGCTTAAGCGACTTTGGATTAACACTCTCTACTGGGTGGAGGCTCTCTGAGCTCAAGTAGGTGGGCTGTGCCTGCCTGGTGCCTAAGCGACTCTTATCTGAACTTTAGACCTGTGCCCCCCGCTGGGTGGCAGCTCCCTGAGCTTGACTGGGCAGGCAGTGCCTGGTGCCTGAATGACTTTGTCTGAGCTCTGGGTCTATGCTGTCTACAGAAGCTGCAGCCCTCAGTGCTCACTTGGCTGGATGGTGCCCAGTGCATGAGTATCTCTCCTGAACGCTGGGCCAGTGCTGTCAGCTGGGCAGCCTTGTGAGCTTGATTTGGTGAGCAGAGCCAGCTCTGGCAGAATGACTTTGACAGGAACTCTGGGCCAGAACTGTCTACTGATTCTCGTCCCCCTGGAGACACTGTCTGGGGCTGCGGATTCTTCTGCCTTTGTTAGTACAGTGGGGGCACTGCAAAGGGGAGGAGTGGACTCATCAGGGACCATCTATCAAGTTAACCAAAAAAGTATAATTGGCATAATAAAGAGAAAAAGAGGAAGAAGCTGAAAATATTCATGAGGAGGAATCAGCTGAAGAACTCTGGCAACGTGAAAAATCAGAGCAAATCAGTAACTCCTGGGGAGGTCGAAGAAAACACATCAGAGAATCTCATCCACAGAGAAATTTCTGAAATGTCAGAAATAGAATTGAGAACTTGATGGCAAATAAGGTAATTAGAATGGAGGAAAAGATGAAAACAGAGAAGCAAAAAACAGTTCAGAAGTTGTCTCTAGAAATTAATGGATTCACAGACAAAGTCGCCGAAGATATGGACAGGATGAAGAAAGACATAGCAGAGCTCAAGGAATTGAAAAATGTATTAGAGGATCTTCAAAATACAGTAGAGTTCCTCAGAAAGGGAGTTCATCGCTGTGAAGAAAGAATCTCAGATAAAGAAGACAAGACTTTTGAACTATCCCAAGCATTCAAAGAGGCAGAAAAAATGAAGCACTGGATAAAATACTTAAATTTAAGACACAAAACAATAAAAATTCCAGAAAAGAGTGTGGGGAAAATGCTTGAAGATATCGGCCTTGGAAAAAAACTTTATGAGGAAGATCCCCTAGGAATTGCAGCAACATCAAAAATAAACAACTGAGATTTGATCCAGCTAAAAAGTGTTTGTTTGTAAGGGTACCACAAACAAAGCAAACATTACAATGAATCATTACAATGAATAAAAACCTAACAATACCTTGCTTGGCCAATATGGTCAATACTCCTAAGGTAGAGATAGCTCCTTTACATCTGAGAGGTCCATTGAGAGCTCCAGAGAGATTCAGATTTTCCAGAAGAGATCCTGGAAGAAATATTGGGCAGAATACTGCAACACCAGGAAGAAAATCAAGGCCAATGACATAATCAACAACACACATTAAAAACAATTTTTATTTTTATTTTTTTTGGCCGGGGCTGGGTTTGAACCTGCCACCTCCAGCATATGGGGCCGGTGCCCTACCCCTTTGAGCCACAGGCGCCACCCTAAAAACAAATTTTATCACACCAGATGAATCCAGCATTGTTTTGTTTTTGTACTTTCACATAAGTTACTTCACAATTTGTCATGAGTCTTGATGATTCATCATTTGCTATCATAGAGTGCCAAGTTAAAAACTGAGACCCAGCGTGCTATATTCTGAGGACTGCAGTGGATTCTAGAAGTAATACAAGTGTTTCCAAATACTTAAAAAATATTTTAATGGCATTTAATAAAATAATATCAATCAATCATCACTGCCTTTTGTAAATCAATTAATTACTTGTCAAGCATTATATATTCACAATGAGATAGGCTTGTGGCCTTGTCCAGATGTATACTATCTCTAAGTGATAAACAGAGTCACTATTAAATAAGAATCCAATTTTGATCTTTAATACTCTCCCTCTTTCACTCTGAAGGGTATAGGAAACTTTGCACAAAACCATACCCTATTAATCCATAAGTTTTAGGTTTGTTTTGCATAAGTGACCTTAGATTAAGTACATCTTGCTAACAGTAGTCTATAATTACCATATACTCGAGTATAAGCCGACCCCCTTAATTTTACCCTAAAAACTGGGAAAATTTAGTGACTCGAGTATAAGCCGAGGTGGAAAATGCAGCAGCCGCTGGTAAATTTCAAAAATAAAAATATATACCCAAAACAATTACAATAATTGAGGAATCAGTAGGTTAAATGCTTTTCAATATTTATTGCTAAAGAAAA
>CAUYPK010008681.1:0-26768 GCA_963574355.1 Loris lydekkerianus | reverse complement strand
TTGGATACTTTGCTAAGGAGAATATGTTCCAGCTCCATCCATGTAAACATGAAAGAGGTAAAGTCTCCATCTTTCTTTAAGGCTGCATAGTATTCCATGGTATACATGTACCACAATTTGCTAGTCCATTCGTGGGTCGATGGCACTTGGGCGTCTTCCATGACTTAGCAATTATGAATTGGCCTGCAATAAACATTCTGGTACAGATGTCTTTGCAAACTGTTATAGCATCCACAACCAAAGATAGTTTTATTTTTCCTTTTCAAAACATTTTTTTCTTATCTTTTTTTGTGGCTAATAATTCAGAACAATATTGATGCTAAGAATAGATATCATCACATTGTTTATTGATCCAAGACAGAAAACATTGATCCCTTGGTTCACTGTTGAGTATGATTTAACTCCAGTTTTTCTTATATACTTTTTGCTCAGGTTGAGAAGTTTTCTTCTATATTTAGTTTTCTATGCTTTGTTTCCCCAGGAATGAGTGTTGAATTAGGTCAAATGATGGTTTTCTTCATCTAGTTCAATGGTTATATAGTTTTCTCCTTTATTCTTTAACACCAGGAGTTACACTGATTAGCTTCTCAAATGTTGACACAATTTTGCATTGCTAGGATATGATGTATTATCCTTTTCACAAATTGTTGGATTTAATTTGCTAATACTCTGTTAATGATTTTTCTGTCTACACTCAAAAACAATGTCTTTTCCTCACTGAGGTTCTATAGCTCTAGTAAAATGGCATGGAAATCATCCCTTCTCTATTTTCCTAAAGAATTTTTGTAAAATCAGTGTCATTCCTTCTCTGAGTATTTAATAGAATTTACCAATAGGGATAGATATCTAGACTTAGAGTTTTATAGTAGTTATGCTGTGAAGGATTTGCGTATTCAGATAAGGGTCTGTCCTTTGACCTTGTCTTATGGGAAGTGATTTCTAAGCCTGGGAATGTTCTGTTTAGTAAGAGTGACATTATTTTTCTCACACCAATAGTCAAACAATATAATTTATGGCTGGGCTTTGAGCTACCTGGTATCAGCTCCACCTCTATAAGTGATGGAGATTGAAGGTCAAGCACATGCATCGTTTATGACATCTGTGACTGAGCCTAATAAAAACCCAGAATAACAAGTCTTGGGTAGGCATCCCTGATTTGGTAATATTTCCTATATATCGACAGACATAATTTCTGGCTCCACTGGCAGAGGACAACTTAAAGCTTTGCTCTTTGGAACTTCCTGTACTCTGCTCCCTGGGTCTCTTCCTGTGACTGACTTTTCATCTGCATCTTTTTACTGTAATAAACCATTACCATGAGTATAACACTTCTTTAAGTTCTGTGAGAACTTCTAGTAAATTATTAAAACTGTGTGTGGGTGTTAGGGCCCTCAAACTTACAATTGGTTTCAAAGTAAGGCTACTTTGGGGGGTTTCCCCAGCATTTTGCAGTGGAAAAAAGAAATCGGTTTTTATTTATTTATTTATTTATTTCTGAGTCAGTTAATAGATTTTGCCTTTATTTATTTATTTATTTTTAATTTTTTTTTTTTTTTTGACAGAGTCTCAAGCTGTTGTCCTGGGTAGAATGTCATAGCTTATAGTAACTTCTAACTCTTGGGCTCAAGTGATCCTCTTGCCTCTGTTTTTCTCTTTCTAGTAGACACAGGGTCTTGCTTTTGCTCAGGCTGGTTTCTAACCTGTAAGCTCAAGCAATCCACCTGCCTCGGCCTTCCAGAGTGCTGGGGTGACAGGCGTAAGCCACCATCTCCAGCCTTAGATTTTGTGTTTAAAGACAATGTGTAGTTTATGTTGATTGTCAAAATTTATTAGTATGAAGTTGTTCATATTATTTCCTTATTCATTTAATACTGAATAACCTGCAATGATGTTCCTTTTATTCAACATTTTTATAAGTTTATTTCTCTTTTTCCCCCTTAAATCAGTTTTTTTAAAAATTAGTTTGTTTTAATGTTTTTATTTTTTAAAAAAAATTTGTAAAGAAAGAACCAACTTTGGATTTCATACTTTTTCTATTATGTCTTCACTTTCTATTTCATTAATGTCTGCTCCTATATTTTCTTTTTTCACATACTTTGTATTTACTTTGTTTTTACTTAATAATTTATAATTGAAAACTCAGATGATTGGATTTAGATCTTTATTAACACAAATACTTAACGCTATACAATTTCCTCTAAGTGCTTCATTAGGTGTAGTTCTCACATTTTGACATACTGTATAGTCACTCAAAATATTTTCTGTTTCTCTTAGAATTTCTTCTCTAATTATAGAACATCCTATACTTTCTTTTTTTAATATATTATTGGGATTATATTCTTTGATTTTCATATATTTTGTGTTTTTTTTCTGTATTATTTTTAGTATTTATTTCTGGTATAAATACCAATCTTTTCTAATTTAGTGAGATTTGTCTTATTGTGTATCATTTGTCTTCTTGGTAAACATCCTGTACACCCTTTGAAAGAATGTATATTCTGTAGGTTTTTGGTATTCCATAAGTATTCAAGACAAGGTAGTTGATAGCATAGCTCAGCTCCTTTGTTGATTTTTGTATAGGTGTTTCATCAATTGCATTAGTCAAGGTGTTCAATTGCAATTGTAGAATTATTTCCTTCTCTCTTTTATTTTGACTAATTTTAATTAGTCAAATAAGTCATCTAAGCTATAAGATGCAAATACATTTATAAATCACCCCTTTCTTGATTAAATGACCCTTTTAACATTATGAAATCTTTCATCTTTAGTAATGTTTTATGTCTTATAATGCATTTAGCTTATCGTAACACAACCACTTTGGCCTTCTACATACCTCATCTGCACGATCTATCTGCCATTTACTTTTAGTCTATTTGTGCCTTTATACTTGAAGCGTGGCTCTTGTGGGTAGCTTATATTCTGACTATAGCATTTTTTATTGCTTATTTATCTCTGAAGCCATTTCTTGTCATTTTTTCACTTATAGTGAGTATATATAATTTCACTTAAGTGAGAATAGTTACATATGCTGCTTTTAAAATGCTTGCATCGTGGTTCCAGTATCTAGGTCATCTTGAAGTCAGTTTCAGTTGATTTTCTTTTTTCTTTCCTGAAAACAAGTTCTGTTTTCCTGGTTCTTCATATGTAAGATTCTTTTAAATTGCTTTTTTAGAAATCTGAGTATTGGGGGCAGTGCCTGTGGCTCAAAGGGGTAGGGCGCTGGCCCCATATGCTGGAGGTGGCGGGTTCAAATTCAGCCCCGGGCCAAAAAAAAAAAAAAAAAATATATATATATATATATATATATATAGAAAGAAATCAGAGTATTAAGAGGTGGAGATTCTAGGTTTCTTACTTTTCTCTGATGAGTGTTGTTTCTCTGATGAATGTTGTTGCTTTGGCAGGGAGTTATTATAATTTGGTTGGGCTTGAAATAAAAACACCATTTTGGGTGTTAGCTCTGGTCCCTGCTCAAATGTTTTGATTTTATCTGTGCTGCCTTCTGTCTGTTCCACTGATGCGTGTTTTAGGGTCATTTATAGATGTGAATAGACAGAATTTGAGCATTTCCTTTTGGTTCTTTCCATTTCATGAATCTCTCAATCTCTATAGTAGTCACAGACCCCTGGTTTCAAATTCATGGTTCACCAGGTAGGAACCCTATTGCCACAAAAGTTGAAAAAATGAGAACTTCATTTAATTCCCCTCCTCTGAGTACGCACTCTATTCGCTGCTTTTTCTGTTACATAAGAGTTTTATACCCAATTTCTGCATATGAGTCAATCTGCATATACGCACCTACTCTGGTATTACTGTAAGTAGACTACAATAGCGTACAGCAGCAGTAATTTTCACTTAACTGTTTCTTCTTCTTCATCTGAAGTTTGAGACTATAGGAGCCACTGATCTAACCTTTTCTGTGCCCATAGAACTTCCCAATCCCTGCTCTCAGCCCTTTCCTTGGTTTCCTGTAACATTTGTTCCTATGTCTATTATAAAATTTAAAGCATGAGATTTTCTTGCACACCTGTCTCCTCTCCAAGGCTATACGCAGTGATTGTTTATTTTTTACTTCTGTCTATTATGTGTATTTGATAAAAAGACCTCTTGTTGTAATAAGTATGGTGAATGACGTGGCTGCTTTTCCTCTAAAATTATATTAAAAGGCTGACTAAATATTGTATTGCCCAACTAAAAAGTTAATCTTGTCTGCAGTGCATTCCATGCTGCATGTATCCAGTCTCATTTGAATATTGTACTGTTCAGTATTGCCTCTATATAGGATTGCGAGATCTAGTGACATTTCACCTTGACTCTCGTCTGCCTCCAGCATCTGATCCTGCCCACTTCTTCAGCCTCTGTCTATTTGCAGCACCAGCCAATGGTTTCTTGTAAGAAAAGCATGCAGCCTTGGAAACCTATGTTTAATCTACTACAAAATGCTATTTTAGGGGCCCGTGTTCTGATGGTCCATGAGTTTACATTTTCTTGATTTGGAGGAATAAGTATTTTTGTACACAACAACAACAATAACAACAACAAAGAGGCCTGATTTCATTTGTTTTGATGCGTGTGTATATATATAAAATGAGCTTAACATTAAAAAATAAGATCTTGTCTTAAATTTGGGTTGCTGTTCTAAAAGGTTGGCTAATATATAGGTTTCCTTTTTCCAAGAAAATTGTCATTTTTATATATATATATACTTTTACCCCCTGGAGGCTTAAGCACAAATCCCTATGAAACTAAATGCAAGGATCTCATCCTAAATTAACATGCACACACACAACATATACAGAGGTTTACAATTTAATTTTTCCAATGAATGGAACCATTGTCATTTTAGCATTTTAAATTTTTTCTTTTTATAATTGTATTTCTTGAACCTCTGCATATTTTGTACATGAGATCCAATAAGAAACATTGTAAACTTAAGCAAAGAACATTAATCTGTGTTTTTTATCCAGGACAAATGAATTCTGTGATGAAGATCTAAAGGAGACGTACTCTTTCTAGTCACTTAAGCTGGAAAACTCTTCAGGACAGGTTTTTATCCTTGGTCACTGAAGACCGCAAATGTTACTGTACCATTTGACACAATATTTTTACATGTTATTCTCTTTTAAGGGTCCTAAATGATGTTTACCTATATGGCTAACCTCATTGCTCATTCTAAATTCCCTTCTGTGCTGAGACAATTTCTTATCATAATGCCCCTTTCAGCAGTGAAGGGTTAAAAAGGCCTGACTGAGCTGTGAAAGGCTGCCATGTAGCCAGTATGAAGCTACAGTTAAAATATCCCTGCAAATGAGTTTCAGTGTCTGGCTTTTCAATGGGAGCTCTTGGGTTTTTCTATCTCACCACTTCATTATGGAAGGGGACGGAATGCAGGACTTTTTCCCCTTTTCCCTCTGTTCTAACCACACTGAGAATTGGGCTTTCAGAAGAGGTTCTCATTTTGATGCTAAAAGACCCTAATATTTTGCCTGACAAATTAAAAGTGGAAGAAACAGAAGTAAGTGGCCTGTGTGTGAAGAGCTTCTACCTCCTGTGTGTGTCAGGAAAAACTGGAGAGGCCCAGCCAGCCCTGCCCGCCCCCACCCGAGCACCCCACCCCGTTCACAGTCACAGGGTTTGAGTGGCAGCTGGGAACAAGGCACTCACTGTTCGCTGGCTGCCTGTCTTGCATTATTAGGTAAAATAAAAGTCCTTTTTCCCCAAGAAACTTTTATAATAAAACAATTCTCAGTCATTCACAAGTCAAAGGCAAGAAAAAAGAGCCCAGTGTTAAATGCTGTAAACTGGCACATTGTCTTCACTCATTTTCTCACTATTCACAGCCAAAAGGGGAAGAAGATGAGAAGGGAAGGACAGGGCAAGTGAAGGCATCTTTTGACAGAAATGTCTGATCACTGCCACCGAGTGCCCCCATCATGCCCCACACTTGAGCAGTGTGGAGTGCACACTCCAGCCCTCCCCTGCCTCAACTATTCTTTCCGCAACTATTCCCCCGCAACTATTCTTTCCCCTAACTCCTTCCGCTGTACCTGATAAGACAGTGCAAATGCCTAGTCCAGTCTCCTGACTGAGACAGTCTGCCCAATTCGCAGATTGGTTTTACAGATATCAGCCCATAATATAATGGATGATCCAAGGTGTTATTTAAAAAAAAATCTAGCTAAATGTGCTGGCCTTATAATTTATATGTAGTATTATTTTGCATTTGCCTGTGACACATCAAGGTAGAGAAAAGTTAAGAATATTGAAGTATCTAAGAACAATGGTTAAAATTTCCCTGGCCCCCATGCACACACACAGATATTCTTGTCCTGTTACTGCCTTGTCTAAATTTCTGTCTTGGTCATGGCAAGATGCATTTGCCGACAGCAACGTTCTTATTGCCAACACCTTTCTGTTTCATAAAGGGGCTGGTCACCAAAGATGACTCTGATGAGCAGCCATGGACTTTCTCTATGTCCCAGACTTGAACTTTGTTGTCATTTTTTTTTTTTTTTTTTTTTTTTTTTTTGCAGTTTTTGGCTGGGGCCAGGTTTGAACCCACCATGCCCAGTATATGGGGCCGGCACCCTTCTCCTTGAGCCACAGGCGCCACTCTGTTGTCCTGTTTTATTGGTTTCTGGTTTTGTGTGTGTGTGTGTATGTGTGTCTGTTTTCTTTTTCTTTTTTTCTTACTTTTTTTTTTTGTTGTTGTTTCAGGTTAATTAAAGGTACAACGAATTAGGTTACAGTGTTTGCATTTGTTAAACAAAGCCCTTCTTACAATTGTGTCCTATCCCTAAGAGGGGTGCCAAACACCCTAACATCGTGCCCATTCAGTTAGAGCACACTCATCTCTCTACCCCAACTGATCTGAGTTTTCCTCTTACGTGGGCATCAAGTAGACCATCTACTGGCTTCAAATTAGAATTGAGTACACTAGTTTCTTGATTCTCTATTCTTGTGATACTTTACTAAAAATGCATTCCAACTCTCTCCAGGTTAATAAAAAAGATGTAAAGTCTCCATCTTTTTTAATGGCTGAATAGTATTTTATGGTCTGCATAGGCCACAGCTTGTTAATCCATTCCTGGATTCATGGACATTCAGGTTGTTTTCATGTTTTGGTGATGGTAAATTGAGCTGTGATAAAGAGTCTAGCGTGAATGTCCTTATGGCAAGATATTTTTTTTTCTTCTGGGTAGATGCCTAGTCATGGGATTGCAGGGTCAAATGGGAGATCTAATGAGAGTGGGATTGCAGGTCAAATCTAATTTGAATTCTTTGATGATTCTCCATACTTCTTCCAAAGAAGCTGTATTAGTTTGCAGTCCCACCAACAGTGTAAAAGTGTTCCCTTCTCTCCACATCTTCAGCAGCATCTGCAGTTTTGGACCTGTGATGTGGGCTTATCTTATTGGTTAGGTGATGTCTCAGGGTGGGTTTGATTTGTGTTTCCCTGACGGTTAGGGAGAATGAGCATTTTTTCATATGTTTGGTAGCCATTCATCTGTATTCCTCAGAGAAGTTTCTGTTCATGTTTCTTGCCCAGTGATAGATGGGATTGTTAATTCTTTTTTGGTCAATTAATTTGAGTTCTTTATAGATCCTAGTTATCAAGTTTTTGTCTCATTCATAATATGCAAATACCCTTTCCCATTCTGAAACTCATCTATTTGCTTTGATTGTTGTGCCCTTCACTGTGCAGAAGCTTTGACATTTTCCATTTGTTTATTTTTATTGTTGCAACAGCCATGGAAGTCTTCTTCATAAAATCTTTCCCAAGTCTGACACCTTCAAGAGTATTTCCCACACTTCCTTCTAGGATTTTCTTCCTTTTTTTGAGATAGAATCTCACTCTGTTGCCCAGGCTAGAGTGCCATAGCCCCATAGCTCATAGCCACCTTAAATTATTGGCCTCAAGAAATCCTCTTGCTTCAGCCTCCCTAGTAACTGGGACTACAGGTACCCGCCACAATGCCTGGCTAGTTTTTCTATTTTTAGTAGAGACAGGGTTTCACTTGTGCTCAGGCTGGTCTCAAACTCCTGAGCTCAAACAATCCACCTGCCTCAGCCTCCCACAGTGCTAGGATTATAGTATTAAAGGTGTGAGCTGTCATGCCTAACCCAGACCTAAACTTGATATGTGGTTTAGGCCCTGGCTATGGGCTACTGGGGCCCCTCTCATCAACTCACAACTCATCTTTTGCAGTGGATCTGGGGCTGCTTTATGATAGCCAGCTGTTAAATAATCAGAAATTCTGTTACTGATTGTTAAACCAATGACTACTTTAAATCAGTCACAGTGAGAATATTTACACCACAGAAATTGGCAAATGCCAGGGGATTTTATTTAATATTATTGTTAATTTATTTTCCTTTTTTCTTTACAGAGTGTTGGTTTGCTAGGATACTACTGCTTCATGTAAATAACCTAGAAGAAATTGGTGAGATTCTAGGGGTGAGAAAATCATTGTTTATTGCTGATACAGTTAACTTTCTAGGCATTTTTCTGATTGTCATGTTCTATTAAGCCTCCAATCTTCAGTCTTATGACTGATGCTGGCTTTTACATAGTCATCACTTATTGTGAGTAGCCCTTGTGGTCCCGAACTTGGCTCTGCTGTTGCCTGCCCCCTTACCTTATCCCACAAGTTTTCCTATCTCCAGGTTACTTGCTTCTCTAATCAAAATTAAAATTCCACTTAGTGCCAATGCTGAGCAAAGGAATCACCCCAGTTCTTTTTCCTACTGTCATTTCCATGTTAAGCACAACAGATTTGAAACTGAACTATTTTGCATGGAGTTAAGTACAGAAAAGAATTCACTTCAACAAGTATTGAGCACCTATGCTGTATGGCATAATGAATACAGATAGAATAATTTTTAAATCTCCACCAGTTCAATTGAAGAGTAACATAGATGTTTAATGACTATTTATTGGGATCTAGATGAAGTTCACACCACATCTCACAACATAACATTTTTAAGAACTTTTTTTTTTTTTGGTTTATTTATTTTATTCATTTTTTTTTTTTTTTGGCTTTTTAATTTTCTTTTGTTGCTTATTTTTTATTTTTTTACTTTTTTGTTGTTGTTGTTGGGACAGGGTCCCACCCTATGCCCCTGAGCAGAGTCCCTGAGCGACAGTGAGACCCCGACTCATGAAAAAAATGGTAAGAACATTTCTGATATCTTTTCCAACTATTTTATGCCAAATGTCCAAATCGTTCTCACCTTCCCACTCTTTCTTTCTGTGCCTTTTTGCACTCCTCCTCCTTCCCCACCCTTTTAAAGCCACTTGTCTCTCATCTCTTCCTTGGTTTTTCCACCACAGTATCTTCTCTTCCTCATATTTTCTCATTTGACAACATAAACTCCCAGGGTTTATCAAACCTTCCCTTGCAGAGCTTGGCCCAAAGCCAGTAACCCATCAATTCGGGTATAAGAGTTTTCTCTTCAAGAGCAGGAAGAGAGTCTTTGTAAACACTTACGGTTTTTTCTCCAGAAATAATTTTTTGTCTATGATTTTTTATGTTCTGCCTTTTATTATAATAATGTTGGTTGATCTTCCATGACCATAATTTTACATTTTTTTGAATCCAAAGCAATCAATACCTCATCTTTGTAGCCTAGTGGAGAACCTTTTATGTTCTGTATACCATATATATGTGTGTGTGTGTGCATGCGTGCGTATGTGTGTGTATGTGTATATGTTGAATGGAAAGAATGCAGAGATGTCCCCAAACTCAGCCACTTGTATTGGATCTATTTAACTCCATTATATTTATACCATAATTAACTAAGATATGTTTTTCAGATACACAGACAACTATATAGTGTTAGGATTACAAGAAAAATGTCTGAAAAGAAAATATGACCAGATTTTGCCATATTTGGAAATAATGCAATGTTCTTATTGCCCTAGTGAGAGTGATTATGCACATATATGTCCAATAAAATTAACATGGGGAACAGGGAAAAGGTAGGTGAGAAGTGGTTTCCTACAGGAAAGCTCATAACAAAATGCAGTGATATTATGGGTCTGACTGGGTTAGGTGCAGGATACTGCCCTGGGTAAGTGGCCATTGCTCAAGTCTGACTACTGCTTACGGGCAGAGTTGCTGTGACATTTTAATTCACTAGAGGGAGCTTGTGGGTAGGAGTGATGCAGTTCCCACACAGAAGATGGATTGCTTTCATTCAATCCCTACAGCCTGAAAAATACTTCCTATTTATTTTATTCAGGAGCTTGTTGTAACATATCCCAGAGTTGCCTAGTCATTTTTTTCCACTAGTGAAAAGTCTAATTTCTTTTTCCATTTTTTATTCTTCTATGTAATTCACTCAATCCCCACAATAGTCTTAACATTCCACTGTATTTGACTCTCCAAGTTCTTATGTGGTTTCGTCACCAGTGCTTGTTTTATTCTAGAGAATGGCCAACAAAAGAGTTCATCCCTTTGGGGCACCTACTTGTTTTGTGTTTGAGTGATAAAAGTTTTCCTGATTGTTCAACATTATTGAACAGTTAAAAAAAATTGACTTACCTTTTGGATTTCAATGAATCTGACATACTGCAGTTGCCACCTTACCGGTATAAATCAAGTGTAGGGGGCACATTTCCAAGAATTGAAAATTTACTATTTGACTTTTCTTTCAGATTCAGAATGAGAGGAATTAGCATAAGTCAATAAAAACTTTTTGCCATTTACCAGTCAGCTTAAACCCAAGCGGTAGATAGTTCACATATCAACCATTCAAAGCTTCATTTGGTATATGTGTTTGTTTTGCAAATTAGTAAAAAAAAAAAAAAAAAAAAAAGTTTTGAAAGCATTTTCATGAATGTATAGGTCTCTGTGTGTGTATATTGAATGTGTGTGCATGCCTACTCAATGTTAGACATCTTGAACTTTTATTTCGTGAACTGAATATCCTCAAGTGACTTTCTCATCAATACTGCCTGACTTTTTTTGTTTTTATTTTTTTGTCCCAAATTCACATCAGAGGGAATTCAATATTATCATTATAATCACTTTTTTAAAAAATTGTTTTTAAGTTCAGCTGGTTATAGGCAACTAAAACACTCTCCCTCCCTAATTTGTTTCTGTAGAATATTAATAAATAAGTTTTTCAGGAGTATCCAAGACCACTCTAAAGCTTTACAACATTCTTGAGGAACTCAAAGGATTTAGGAAGAAAAAAAAAAAAAAAATATATATATATATATATATTATACTCATGTTATAATTTATTGTAGCTAAAGGATGCAAACTAAAATCAGCAGAGGAGAGGATAGGGCCAAGATGGTAGCCTAGAAACAATAGCCAGCAGAAAGCTGCTCTCATAGAGACGGCTGATCCCACGGGGACCCACCTTTGAACTGATTGTCTGTGTGAGAGCACAGGGAAGTCCCTGAGGGAGGCAGGAGTGATGACAAGAAGACAGAAGTGGGAGGAGCTGATCAGAAGGAGCAGAGGTATTTAAGGCAATTTCTACACACCTATAGGAAAGGGACAGAAGAGGGACTCCTGGGCTTTGTGCCCCTCTGGAGGATACTACAGCCAAAGTGGCTGGAGGGCCCTTCCAGTGCAACAGGCCCCTCCTCTGCAGCAGGCCAGTCCACACCAGCAGGCCCCTCCACAGCAGCAGGCCTGTACACAGCAGCAGGCCTCCAGGCTCGAAGCTTTGCGGCTGTTGCTCCATAGTGAAGGAATGGCTGACACTGTGACGTCCCAGCTCCAGAATGCTTCTTTTGCCCAGGAATCAGATATGAAACCACCACCTCCCCCTTTCCCCCTGCAGGGAGTTTGGTGGGGGAAGAGAGGGGAAAATCAAAGTGCTTGTGTGTGCTCCTTGAGCAGGTGGTATCCACTCCTGCTGCTACAGCCACTGGAGAAACTGGACAGAGGAGACTCTGGGCCTAGGGTTTGTTCTCTGGCCTGGTCAATCCTGCTCAACTGCGCTTCCCGAAGGAAGCAGGTGTGGGTTCCTCCGGTAACCCTGGGAGTCCACTGCCTACTGTCAGGTCAGCTGAATGTGGCTGCTGCTGCTGCCACCTAGCAAGCCTCCAGTGGGGTGAAAGTCAGCAGCCTCACTAGTTATGCATCTGGGTGGACTTCACGTAGCTGACCTGAGCCATCCTGCACAGGTAACCTGCCCACTGGTGCATCCTGCCACCCTGGCCCACATGCATGAGAACATGCCCTGTGGACCTGCTCCATCTGGTGTAAGAGCTCAGCCCCATTAAGCCCACTCTGCCCTGGGCTCCCACTCTGCTCTGCACATGATCTATGACCCGCTGGCCTGCGCCACACTGGGGACCTGATTCTCCCCATAGCCCATTCTGTCCTGTGGACCCACTACAACGTGCATGTGCACTGTCCCCTGGGCATGCCTCTCTGCACCCATACGCCCAGCACCTTGGCTGTCCAGTTGGCACACATGTCATAGCACCTGACAGATGTCTTCCACCCCCTGCACATCCTTCCCTGCCAGCCAGCCCCACCTCATGTGTGCACCTTACACGGGGAGCTGGCCCTGCCATAGCAGCCTGGTGACAATGACAGGAGTGCAGGGGACACACAGAAGAGCAGCAGTGTTAAGGGCTCAGGGTGCATCTGCCCTTCTGCCTGGTCCAGCCTCCAGAGGAAGGATTCCTGTCTTCACCAAGCAGCAGAGGCCCCAGCAGAGGAGAACAGGTGCGCTGCGTCTGCTGTCTTTTTCTGAGCTGAATAAAGGAGATGAGAAGGAAACAGCATAAAGATTCTGTCAGCATGAAAAAAACAGTTTGTCTTAACACCTCCCCCCCCCCCCGAAGAATCACAAAAGCTCTACAGAAATGAACTTCAACTAAAAGGAAATTGTTGAAAATACAGATATAGAATTTAGATTTTGGATGACAAGTAAGGTGAAAGGAATTGAGGAAATGGTAGAAAAACAAACATATGAAAAAATGTTTAGCACCACTCATCAACAAGAAATGCAAATGAAGATTGCAATCAGATGACCCTTTATACTTGTCCAAAAAAATGCTAGTTAGGAGGGAAAATGGGAAAATATCTTGAAGCACTTGAGTTACTAATAAAGGATCCATAGTTTTCTGTTTTATATGACGAATTATTCCTGTTTATTGGTATCTGGTGTTTCTACTATGTTTGAATTGATAACTCCCTTGCAAGTATTTCACAAATCTTTATCTTTAGTGTTTTAGTAATCAAAATCAATATGTTCTCTTAACTTTATCACTTGGGTCATGAAAATGAATATTCTGGTCAACATCAGGTTTGTTAGAATAATTGTCTGTTGTTAATAAGTAAAAAGTCTAGCTAGTAAAAGTGTAGAAAAATGTCCATGAAACATCAAGAGTTTATGTTGACTGACTAATAATTAAAAATATCCTTCTAAGTTCTGCGTTTCCTAAAACTGTTTGCATCTTTGTATATATTTATTACTCAATGTAATGAAGTTTATTTTCATTAACAATAACAAAAAACCCTCCAGTTTCTGAAAAAGTTTTTCTCATCTGGCAACTCACAGTTTATACTTGAAGTGGCCCAAATACCTGCTAGAATTGACTGAGCTTACTCCTGGGCCACTAAAATTCTTCTTATTGGAGTTGTATCTACTATTCTGGCAGTTGTGAATCTGCAGCAGTCATAAATGAGAACTATGGGCAATATAAAAGACAGTTTAAAATTAGCAGGCAGTCATTTCAAAACATTGTTTAAAAAAAAAATCTGACAGTCCCATTAATGCAACATGGTGCGAAAAGACTCTCCCCAGCGTTTTGTCTCACATAAAATCATGCAGTGCACACATGGAAAGTGAAATCGAGCCAGCTTGTTCACAGGAAGCCATCTCAGGGTTCAAGCATTATGAATCATTTATTTAGTTCTAAAATCTAATAAAATCTCTTTATTAAAATGAAAACATGTTTCCTTACCACAGATGTTTTTGCTCAGATAGCAAACAACTTTTCATTTATTTATTTAGCACAGGCATTACATATGTTTTTGATATAAATATCAATGCATAACAAAATATAGACTGTCCAAGTACACGTACTTCATATGTACTGTTTTGCATTATATGACTATGTTTTAAATACGTGGGAAGAATACTGTAAGTATTCTAGTATGAAATACATCTTAAGCCCTGTCTTATGTATAACTGGTATCAATCAAGGTGAGTTTATAAATTTTTTTTAGATTAGCAAATTCATAGAACCTTTAAATGATCACTTCCTTGCTTTGGAAGTAGATTTTAATGACATCCACTTATGGCAGGCAGTATGTTATATTTAATCAGTGGATAATCCTTGCTATCCAATAATCTCAGAGTTTAAGAATGAATACATGTATGATCAGTAAGAACACATTGCAAACTATTTATTAGGGTAACACAATTTTTTAGTGTAAATTATTATATGAAGAAAAGCCGAAAGAGGTGTAATTCCCATACTGGACAAAATGTGGCAGTTCAATAATGGTCTTCAGGCTGATGGGAGCTCTTTGGGACGTTCAGCAACTCATCCACTCCCTCAAATATTTGAAGGAGCTCAAACATTAGATCTTTATCTTCAGACTCCAGATTGCCATAGGATTTAACCTCAAATTAAGTCTAGTGCAGACCAGTGGGAACCATGAGGTCTTCTGCAAATAGCAGAAATTGGGATTTCACTAGACAATGGTATGTGTAGAGGGCCTAAGCCAAGGCTCGCAAATAGCCCTTGAGCTGAAGCCAGTGTTCACCCAGCTTTGCTTTGCATTTGCCTATATAATATAATTGTTTAAAATTGGTATATTTCATATAGAAAATTCCAGGTTTCCTTGAAGAAATTGGTGCCTTTATCAGCAATGGACATGACAACCATGACTCCTCATTTCTTTATACTTATGTCTGTTACCTATTGGACCCTGTAAACATATGTGTTTCAGTGCCTGACATAAGTTCATTTGGTTATACTTAAGAAAAAAAAAAAAAAAAAGAACTAGAAAAAAAATTAAATAATTGTTACATGGGTATTTACGGAATGAATGCAATTTCTGGTTTTGTCCTGGGACATTGAATATGGACTGTGGTCTAAATTTGCCTAATAAGGATAAATTCCCAATTTGTCCCTTAATATGGCTGCCTATGCCCATCTGGACACTGTCATTAATAAGAGCTCTTCCAATGGGAAGGAAAAAAAGTAACAACACATTACTAACTTGTGGCTTTTGAAATATACCTAGCCTAGTTTAGAAGCTGATTGTTAAACTGCCCTTTCAATAAGGTAAGAAACATTTGTTGTACTAAGGTAGTAGCTTTAATGTAGTTCAGGAAAAGCTTCTGTAGGGTCACAGGTAGGTTGGCACAACCCAGGAAAGAAATGACCCAGGGACAAATTCTCTGAGCAGCAAATGCCCTGCAGATCTTGCAGAGATTTAATATCAAATTAAACTTGCTTCTGGGTCTGAATTATGCCAAAATATTCCTCCATCATTTTTTTATATTTCAGTAAAGAGCCTTTTGGAAGTGATGTGCTGCAGGGTTGAACAGAAAGGAGCCCTATGTCCTTAAAGAGAAGTGAGGCCGTGAGAAGATCAAAGCCAATGGCCGGAGGCAGATGTAGCTGCAGTGTGAGCTCCACCGGATCAGAGCCTGACAGTGCTTCCAGTAGTGAGAGGCTTATGTAACCCTTCCATTCATTGGGTAAATGCTATGTTTGCAATATTGTGGGGGTACTTTACATTCGAGACTAAGAGAGGCAATTCTCATTTTGTAGATGAGGAAGACAAAGGTCAAAAATGTTGTGACTGCTTAGGGTCACCCAGCCAGCAAGTGGCAGAGGCTGGATTCACACTCAGACCTCTCCCATTATGTACTTAAGGTCCTTCCTATTGTATTCATAAGGCATGGTTTGTAAGGATCACTATGTCATCCATGTGACACAAGAGATGGTCGAATTAGAATCAGAAAGACTTGTGTTTGGAGACCTGCAGTTCAGTTTCATCATCTTGTCAAACATTTCAAAATTATCTTTAGCTCAATGTTTGGAATTCTATAGAATCTCTGTAAGTTGACCACCCACCCAAGGCACTGTAAAAACTGATCAACATACGGAGGTGATCATCGTAATGAATTAGGCCTGTTGTACTGATACATACATGTGGTGTGTGTCCAGTCTATGAAAATTAGGTCAACTTAAGGAGGTGGTCCATGGAGGGAGGTGGTCAGCTATGGAGGTTCTACTGTATTCTAATTGTATATATTATGTGTCAAGTAATAGAAATAACTGTAGGTGTAGGTGCATGAAGAAATGTAAAAGTACAAATTAGTTATTCCATAAGTTTTGTTTCTTAAAAGCACCCTCAGTACTTAATGAAGCGTGCACCCACATACACAAATAACTTTGGACTAGTGATTTTGTCTTTTCGCTATTCATACAGGTATTACATAGTTTTTTGCAGCTCAAAGTTTATTCACTGTTGTGGACAAAATATGCATCCAACATGAGCACATGAAACTTAAATCATAACCCACAGATTGATGGTAGTGAATTTCTACTATGCTTCATTTGCAGAGATTTTAGTTACTGAATAATTGCAGGGCTTTAGGGCATTGTAATTGGGATCAACTTTTGACCACTTCAGGATTTTCAAGCTCTCAAGAAGATTCTATAAGCTTATTGAATGAAAAGTGTGCATTGAAAATATTTCTTGATACACACTTCAGAGATTATTTTTCCCCTGGGAATTTTTGATAGCATGGATATTTTCATTCATTTTGTTCTAAATTCTGTGGTAATAAGGAGGAAGGTTTTAAAGACTAGATTTATTCATAAGCAAATAGTGCATTTAGTGGAACATTTCAGGTACATTGAAGACAATTTTTTAAATTTCTCATAGAAGAACTTAGAGTATATTCTGACTAAGCTGGTCTGTACCGTCTGAATACTCTAAGTTTTCACAACCATTCTCAGGATGCCCTGTTCCATTAACTTTACAGAAGACCATTTGGAGTTTGTTTATGGGTTAGGCTTTAAGCTTTTGCAGGCTTCAAGTTGTAAAAACATGCAAAAATGAGGCTGTCTTCATGCATCCTAACTTTTTTTATATGCCCTTCACTTGCAAAATCTGAGGGGTTTTCATAATTTCCCCCAATTTAGCACGAGGCAGAAAAACTTAGTGGCGTGTTGAGTGAAATGCTACGCTGTGCTAATAACGGTTTTGAAAGAAATCAGGAAAGTTAATCATGTGTGGACACAGGGTTAAGAAGCAATGTAACAGACGATTAAACTTAATATAGATATGTGATATAAGCATATGCAGACAGCCATTAGCATAAATTCATGTTACAGAAGAGCAGCACGGCATGCCACTGGGTGGATTTATAATGTATGTCAGGGGCAGGATGAAGATCAACAGGAAAGCGAAGTGGGTCAGAGAATCCATATACAGGTCCTGAATCAGGAGGACAAAACCACTGCAAATTATAATTACATTGTTTTTGAATGGCGTTATTGCCTGAGACTTTATTACGTAGACATGTCAAGTGAAGGAATCTATAGCAGCAAAATCTCATGTGGTTTTCAGTGGGTTCAGCATGATAAATACCCATCTCTGTTAGCTGAGACTGGTCTCCCTTAATACTAACAATTGTTATGCTAATGATGAGTCACTTTCACAGACAGAACCATATACTGTTTTGGTAAATTTGGGGTGGGGGAGATCTACACATATCAATAATCCTAGGGGCAGTTATATGATGATATACTTTGCTTTTCATGATACATCATGACAAGAAAATTACAGTTGGCCATCAAGCAAACTTATCTCCAAACACAATAGTTGTAAATATATTCTTTCGTGGAGCTTCCGTTCAACTAAAGAAGCAAATAAATTCTTCTCTCTTGGTTTCGATCAAAGCCCAATTAGGAGATTTTCTGAATTATCTGTAAAGCTCCTTTTGGGTAGATGTTTTTATTTTCTAGTTCTCGTGGCATAATGAGTAATTTTTCGCTTTAGAAAGGTTTTCATAGGTCTGGAAAATGAAAATACCTTTAGGAACAGAAGAAAGTCATTACTGTCATCCAGGACAGTGGTAGAAAATTTTATTTCAGTTGGATCTCAATCTATTTTAATTGATGCCCTTCCTTTTCTGTTTCTCCTAATATTTTTTAGAATTGGGGACCATCTGAAAAAATTATTTTATGGTTGTAACATTGTTAGACTCAGACAATAGTTTAATAGAACATCAATATGCACATTTTTTTTCTGGGTGAAAAAAAAAAACCTAGCAATCAGTTCAGTTACTGTGTCCTTCCTCTCTCCCTTCCTGGGTCCCTCCATTCCTCTCTCTGTTCCCAGCCACCCATCTCTGTCTTTCTTTCTGAAAGCAAAAGTTTTTAGTGATGATGACTGTGACCATAGTGTACTAGGAGGAACGCTGTCATTCCATTTCAGAGAAGCTCCAAACACGCTAATATGACCCAATGCTTTCCTGTCTCTTGGCCGGCTGCCCCCGCACATTCTGCTACCTGAACTCTGTCCCTTGGGCTTATAATTAATATCTCTGTAAAATATCTCTTCCCCTGGAAACGCCATCACTGAAAGTTCTCATCCATATTTTATTTCCTAGGTTTAAATACAGGTGTGAAAGGAAGTATAGTAGGCATAGAAGGCCAGTGAGATCAAAGCTAAGCGAGTGTGAGAGGGAAAGTTGATGGAATCCACTGATCAGGGAAGGAAAACTGTGGCATCCGCTGAACACCATAATTGCTTAACAAAATTTCAACAGGAAATAAACATAGCAATGATGCTAATAGTCATGATAATGATGATAGCTAGTATTAATAAGGGACAGTTACAGGACAAACAGTCTGCTATGGGCTGTACACTTTGTTATGTATCTTACTCAAATGACTGCAATTCATTATTCCAAATTTTCCAATGATAAAACCAAAACACAAAGTTTAAGAAACATTATTCACTAATATTTTATGTCATTTCCTCATGTTCAATTATTTGTAATGCTAGACAAGGAAGTTCAGATCACAATTCTGGGAAACATTTTAACCTTCACCTCTCTGGGTCTAAGCAGGGAAGGATAACAGAGCAAGAGGAAAGATGAGGTGTCCCAGAAAATATGCTTCTAAAGTAAAGGGGAAGCTGTGGAGGGAGATGGTAGGTTTGGGTTCAAGGGGAAGGGGAAGGTTCATCCATCTGGGGAGAGCTTTTAAGAAATTTAAATATTCAAAACGAGTTTTTCCATTGATTTCTGGCAAAAAAGAATTATAAAAATAGCAGTCTTAGCTAAAAGAGTAAAAAAAAAAGTCACTTTGTGATTTGAACCTAAGTGGAAAATAAGCAGTGGGTACTTACAAAGTGCATAATATAGTTTTTCAATTTGAATGGCAGTGTGTGTGTGTGTGTGTGTGTACACACGTGCATATATGTGCACACCTATACATGCCAAGTAGTTAAAGGCAAAGGGGTGAGCTAGAAAATATTTAGTATGAATGCTCCTGCCCAGCTTTCTTAAAATTTCAACCAGAATCAATTTAGCATTACCATGATTTTTCCTCAATTTTGGCTATTTCTGCAGTACTGGTTACAAGTCTGAGTACTGTGGACACAGTTAAAAGAGAGAACAGCTATTTCTTAAACTTCTAAACTCCTATGAGAAATTAAATTTGCCTATGATTAGGACTACTATGCACCAGTTAAGATTTGAGTACTACACACCAGTTAAGATTTAGACTGCTGTGCACCCTTAATAACACTTCATGGCTTCCTCTCTTCATCAAGCGTTTTTATCCTAAACCTTTCAAACGGGTCTTTTCCTAAGCCCTGGTTGGCAGGGTTGGAAACTGTGGCTGAGAACCCTTGACTGGCTTTATCATGCTGCACCCTGTTCAAGATAAGGTAGTAAGGAAAGGGTTAATTAAAAGTGGGTTTTTAGTGTCTTGGTGTTGGGAGAAGGGAATTAGAAATTAGGAGTATTTTGCCTCTAAATACATTTTTTTGGCATTGTCTGAGTAGGGTGCCTTGAGTTTTACAAAGAGAAGTAACACTGCAAAGCTGTCTTTTGGGGGGTGTGAATTTACTTCTGTAGGGGCCCCTGGCTGCTTTTAATTTTCTCTTGAGAGGGAGTTTCCTTACCTCCACTGAAGTGGAAAGAGTGACAGTCAAAGACATGGTCTGAAATCCTAGGGAACAGTTGAAGCATCAACATTGACCTATGGCCCCCGGTCAGGCTCTCAGGAGCAGCAGCAAACTTGCCTGAAGCTCTCAGTACCCTAGTGCTGTACTCAGCTAATGCATTTGCCTACTTGATTATATACATTTAAGAAGTGAAGGAAAAAAGGAGAAAGGAGTGGGAAGTAGAAGAAGAAGAGAGATTGAGAGAGAGAATCTTTTCCATACCAAAAATAGCAATCAATTGTGGAATGAATTGGGTTTTCAAAGCTTTTACTACTGAGTCAAAAAGCAATGTGTGTGACTTATTAATACATTCCTATGTTTGCATGATCCATGTCCTGGAGACTCTGGGGCCCACCCCCTGTTGCCTACGTGAATGTAATATACTATAGACAGATCACAGCGTGGGGGTGCTTCGTTATAAGAAGTATGGTGAAATATCTCCTGGGGGTCAGGGGACTATGAGAAGGTTAAGATGTTGCATAAACAAAAATAATGCAGTCAATGACTCTCTGATTACAATATACAACACTCTGGATAGAGTAAGCCTGGCTATGGGTGGATAAAATTAAACAGGTAGATTTATAGGATATACAGACCTATAGTAATTTCATAAGACTATGGAATGCAATCTACAACTGTCATATTGCCATTTTTCCCCATTTTTAAAAAATGGAAATTGCAATTACTTTTTATTTAAGTGAAAAAAAAAAAATAGAAGCAGAAAAAAAAAAAAAAAGAGTTTCCTTTGGTCCTGTTGGACTATTTGCTTGTTATAATTGAACAAAGTTCTGCTCTGGTTCTTTGTGGCCAGGCAATCAATGGGTTAAGTTAGATCACTAACCACTAAGTTGTGCTGCCTGAGCCTGGGCTGCTTCATCAAATGGGCTCATTACTGATTGAGCAAGAGAATGAATAGTTGTGAGTTCCAGCTTAAGCGCTGATGGGATTGTGTGTAAGCCCTAACGTGGTTGAGGTATTTAAATTTTGATTTTTGTAATGGGCTCTGACATGTTTCATTTCCTCCGAGGGAACACTCGAGACCTCTGAAAGTAAATGTTGCTAAAAAGTCATCAAGGCAGAATATTAAAATGCCATCAAATGAAAATTTCACTAATGCAATCCGGCTCGAGCGCCAGGTATTGGAGCGAAAAGGGGAGTGTCAAAGGTCCCGGTTCTTTTAGCGAAACATGATTTGTTCCTCTTCACTGACTGTTTCTCCAAATAAATTATTTAAAGTCTTATTTCTTCTTTCTCCTGGGCCTCTTAAAGTTCAAATATACGGAGAGGTGGTAGGAGAAGCAGTTAGAGGGAAGAAAGTAGCATGGCCAGAAATTTAGGAAATGATGGTAGTAGGTGGGGGGGAGGCTTCACCTTGGCACCCTGATCCCTTTATTCTGCAAGAGCTGCCCAGATGTGTGGTCAGGTAAAGAGGGTGTGGATCCTCACTTGCCACCTTAGATCTGAAACTGCCCTCCTAAGACATACTCAGATTCTAATAACTCAGCAGAGTGTTAGGAGTATGTGAGGTCGTCAGTGAATGGCTCATTCCATATTCAACCACCTGTGGAGAACAATAGTATTTGGGAGGAGGCCTTACTATTCTCCCAAGCAGTTTTTCCAAACGTCTTTATCATTTTCCATAATAAGTTGAGTTTTAAGTTTATATTTGTGAATTTGTGGGAGAGAGAAATCAGAGTTATACTCATAGGATTTTTTTTAACACAAAGGTATTTAGGAAGAAATGACTGCACTGATAAAATGAGTAATTCTCCACTGAACTTAATTAGCAGTGTTTTCTTGCTGAGCATGTGATGAACAGTATATACATATTTCTTCTGCGGTTTATTTTCAGACATGTATTCCTATTCTAAGATAAATGTTTATGTTGGATATTTTCTAAGATGGGGAAACATGGATTTCCCTAAACTTTTTTTAATGACAGAAGTTTCCTCAGGTGTAAGGGACCCCAATCATTTATCTTTGGGCTAATATGCCTATTGAACTCATAATTTCCTCATTTCTCCTGCTGGTTGGCAGGGTGTGTGCTAACCAACATCTGGTCTTCTATTAACTCAGCTTGACACCTACAGTTCTGTCTATCTAACCCATAAGGACAAATAAATTACTTTAGGGAACCTGTGGTGTGAAATAGAAGCTGTACCTTTTGGTATCAAATTTTTACTCTGAATTGGTGAAACAGCATAATGATGTGTTCAGAATCAGAACCACTGGGGTTTCTCAGGGCTAGAACACTTGAGTTGATTTTCCAGTCCTTTTGGAAAATGTAGCATCAACAATCCACATTTTGTAGCAAAAGATAATATATTCCTGTGACGGGGAGTTGGTGGCCAAAAATAGAGTAAAAATATTTTCTGGCTCTCTAAAACCTCTCCCACTCTTTTCGGGAATTACAACCTGCATCTCTGCCTCAGGGACATGGTCAGGAGGGGCAGGGGATTGTCTCTTGTTCTTTGTACCACACTAGAGATGGTTCAAAGGAGTTGTTGGGGTGGAGGTCACAGAGATTATTATATCAGAAAGTGGGATGAATCAGAACTACCAACTACAGCAAGAGCCTGAAGCTGAGCATTCTGCCTTCTCCCCGTCAAAAGCTCTGTATTTCTGCTCAGAGTCATCATGTTGGTACTTTAAGACAGGAGTCTGCCAACCTCTTCATTTGCTGGCAAGTTAACAAACTTTTCTTTCCCTCAAACTTCTTGTCCTTATTCTTCTGATGTGGCTTTGGGGACAAGTGAAGTGCTGAGCTTTCAGTAACATTCTCATGTTTATAACTCTGGCCTCACATTGTCTGGATCATTCCCAGTCTTCTATTTTTTAGCTGTGGGATCTTGAGCAACCTGGAGAATCTTTGAGCAACGTGGAGATAGGTGGAGATATCACTTATATGTTTGTTGTGAAAATAAAATGAGATATGTACACAGTGCTTAGCACTTAATAAATGTCAATTGTTAATAGAGTTCATTTCATAATTTCTAAAGAAAACGTGCCACGAGTAAAGGTCTGCATTTCTAGGAAGTTCTATTTTAAGTTCTGGGTAAAGACCACATCTAAATTTTTTTTATTTTTCGAGTCAAAGTCTTACTCCATCACACTCAGTAGAGTGCCGTGACATCATTATAGCTCACAGCAACCTCAAAATCCTGAGCTCAAATGATCCTCTTGCCTCAGCCTCCCAAGTAGCTAGACTATGGGCACCCCCCCACATCACCTGGCTACTTTCACAGTCAGCGTCACACTTTTGCTCAAGGTGATCTCAAACTCCTGAGCTCAAGCGTTCTATCAATATCAGCCTCCCAGAGTGCTAGGATTATAGGTGTGAACCGCCATGTCCACCCCAGAACTCAAATTTTTGCAATCCTTGTGCAATGGCTTTCACAGAAAAGAAAGAAGTGATTTCTGGGGGAGTTGCCGGGTTAACCAGATGCACCATGGGAAAAGCAGAAGAGTGAACAGGCATTTTTGCTAATATTTTTGAGACAGTACATTACCAAACTTGACATTTGTACTTAAGGGATCTACTGATACACGTCTTCAGATAAGAGGACTTATCTTGGAGATAACTGCTCAGGCAACTATGGCATAAAACTTAACAGTCTTCTAACAGCCGCACAATAGTATCTTCTCACCTAACTTTTGAGAACACTTTCTGAAAACTTCAGTTGGAATTTATTTACCAAATATCATGTGATTTTCAAAACCTTTGAGACATTCTATGGACTCTACTCTTCTACTATTTTAAAAATGCATTTGGTTTAAAACAAGCTATTTGTACATTATTTGAAAATAAAACCATTTAATTAATTAGATGTGGCCATATAATTGAGTGCATTAGCATCGATTTCAGGGGGCATGTTTCGAACAACTGCCACATTCAATGTTGCATTATCAAAAATCAGCACAACGCCTACTTTGTGTTTCATTGTATGTGCTTGAGAGTAATTTGTGGAACTGTCTTTAAAATGACCCCTAATGTCATCTGCTCCTCAATAACTCTGGCCATTGCCTACTAAGAGGCGTTTATATAGATCAGTTTCATATATATTAGGGAACTTTATCACTAATTTTATCACCAGAATCATCAGAAAACATACACATTTTAAAATCTTTACTTGAATTTCTTTTTTTTAAAGCTACTTAATAAACTTTATTTAAAAAAAAAAAAATAGATATTCTAGAATGAATCTTCTCTTAATAGCCGTGTAAAAATAGATCTCTAAGGAAAAAAGCTATGTGTCAGAGAGCTTTTGAAAATACAGATAAGTAATTTAAAGTCAAAGAAAGTATATCCAATAACTATCACAACTTTTTTGGTAATCAAACCAATTAAAATATACATGGTATTCATGGCATCTATGAATCCAGCTATGTCATCTTTATGGCTTTGAGGTGACATTTTTCCCTCTCTAAACCCAAAATGGAAGAGAAATAAGAAAGAATTAAAGTAGTGAATATGGATTTTTCCAGAGGCTTCTTCTCCCTGGTCTGAAAATAAATAAAATACTGAATGCTATCTCGTTAGGCAATTATTGTATGTTAGAAAGGTAATGAGGAGTGGTAAATTCTTACTTTAGTCCCTTTAAAGAATGAGAATATTTCCTAGGCAAAGACTTTAAGGAAACTAGATTTGTTAGTATTAACTAATTAAAGAATATCTTTTTTTTTTTTCTGAGACAGAGTGTCACTGTATTGCCCTTGGTAGAGTGCTGTCACATCACAGCTCACACCAACTTCAAACTCTTGGGCTTAAGAAATTCTGTTGCCTCAGCCTCCCAAGTAGCTGGGACTACAGATGCCTGCCACACTGCCTGGGGTCTCACTTTGGCTCAGGCTGGTCTCGAACTCATGAGTTCAGGCAATCCACCCACCTCAGCCTCCCAGAGTGCTAGGATTTTAGGTGTGAGCCACCACTCCCAGAAACAAAATCTTTCATGTAGGTTGTTGGTAGCCCTGTAAGTCAAGGAGAAAAGCAAGCTAGAGACCAAAAATAGCAAGACCAAAAATCACATCACACCAAAGATATTTGTACCAGAATGTTTATTGCAGCCCTATTTATAATTGCTAAGTCATGGAAAAAGCCCAAGTGCCCATCGATCCACGAATGGATTAATAAATTGTGGTATATGTATACCATGGAATATTATGCAGCCTTAAAGAAAGATGCAGACTTTACCTCTTTCATGTTTACATGGATGGAGCTAGAACATATTCTTCTTAGTAAAGTATCTCAAGAATTGAAGAAAAAGTATCCAATGTACTCAGCCCTACTATGAAACTAATGTATGGCTTTCACATGAAAGCTATAACCCAGTTACAACCTATGAATAGGGGGAAAGGGGAAAAGGAGGGAAGGGAGGGGGGAGGGGGGAAGAGGGAGGGGTATTGGTGGGATTACACCTGCGGTGCATCTTACAAGGGTATACGTGAAACTTAGTATCATTATCACTTGCTATTGTCTGTAGGCAATATAGAAGTGAGGTTACCCAGGCGCTTGAAAACAAGTGTCAATGTAGAGGCATCACAATGTCAGATTGTCTGACATCAGCCATTATGATCAAGCAGCTAACTCCTCTTATTCTAATCCCATGATCTCTAAGCAGTAATCCTCTGATGAAAACTTCCTATAAATCTGTTCATTGAGAGAGAATATTCTGTTTATATTTTAGTTATGTGTCTTTTTTTTTTTAATTAAATCATAGCTGTGTACATTAATGTGATCATGGGGAACCATACATTAGTTTCATAGACCATTTGACACATTTTCATCACACTGGTTAACATAGCCTTCCTGGCGTTTTCTTAGTTATTGTGCTAAGATATTTACATTCCACATTTACTAAGTTTCACGTATACCCTTGTAAGATGCACCACAGGTGTAATCCCACCAATCCCCCTCCCTCTTCCCACCTCCCCCCTCCCTCCCTCCTTTTCCCCCTTCCCCCTATTCGTAGGTTGTAACTGGGTTATAGCTTTCATGTGAAAGCCATACATTAGTTTCATAGTAGGGCTGAGTACATTGGATACTTTTTCTTCAATTTTTGAGATACTTTACTAAGAAGAATATGTTCTAGCTCCATCCATGTAAACATGAAAGAGGTAAAGTCTGCATCTTTCTTTAAGGCTGCATAATATTCCATGGTGTACATATACCACAATTTATTAATCCATTCGTGGATCGATGGGCACTTGGGCTTTTTCCATGACTTAGCAATTATAAATAGGGCTGCAATAAACATTCTGGTACAAATATCTTTGGTGTGATGTGATTTTTGGTCTTCTGGGTATATGCCTAGTAGAGGAATTATAGAATTGAATGGCAGATCTATTTTTAGATTTCTAAGTGTTCTCCATACATCTTTTGAAAAGGAATGTATTAATTTGCATTGCCACCAGCAGTGTAGAAGTGTTCCATTTTCTCCACATGCACACCAACATCTCTGGTCTTGGGATTTTGTGATATAAGCTAGTCTTACTGAAGTTAGGTGATATCTCAAAGTAGTTTTGATTTGCATTTCTCTGATGACTAAAGATGATGAGCATTTTTTCATGTCTGTAGGCCGCGAG